>JAOXJP010044455.1:0-16265 GCA_025762735.1 Platanus orientalis
GATAAAATTAGGAATGAATCCATTCGTGGGAGCTTAGGTGTAGCACCAATAGGTGATAAAATGAGGGAAAGTCAATTTAGATGGTTGGGCATGTGCAACGAAGACCAATGACTACACCAGTGAGGCGGAGTGAGACAATACAAGTTGAAGGTGTTATAAGGACTAGAGGAAGGCAAAAATTGACCTGGGTAGAAGTAGTAAAGAGGGACATAGCAGCTTGTAATTTAACAGCAGATATGGCCCTAAATGGAGCGAAATGGCGGAATAGGATTCGTGTAGCCGACCCCAAATAGTTGGGATAATGATGTTTGTTGTTGTTTAATTATTTAGTCGAATATTATCTAATTTAGTTTGGTTCTCAATAATAAATCTTCTTCTTCTTCTTCTTCTTCTTCTTCTTCTATTTATTTATTAATTTATTTTTATGTATCCTAAGTGACACACAATTGAATATTTGCAATATCAGAAAGATTGAATTGATCAATGAGTTAAAAGTAATGCTTAGGGATTCAGCAGAGAAGCATAGGAGTTCAATTTTGTGAGTCCATGAAAAGATTAATTAGAAATTAAATTTGAAAATCTTCCTAGTGCCCAGTCTAATTATGAGAAAAGGGTGATCTAGGTGATTATTTAGGGCCTCTTTAAAGGTATGATTAATACTATATAAAAGGGTAAGGATGTTCTATCCAGGATGGTGTTCAGGACACTAGGGGACGTCATATGGAATAAAATGGGTGGGTGATGCATTTTTTGAATATGGAATATGCATTTTATTCCATATAACAGTCCCTGGTGTCTTGGACACAATCCTAGACACCAAATCCTGGACAGAACATCCTTTTTCCTATATAAAATGGTCTAGGTAGATCAATTATTATTTATTGAGGGAGACTAGGTAATCATCCTTAATTTTGTATACACATACATGTATATAATTGGTTATGAAAGATTGTATACCAAGTCATATATGTAGACTCTAAGGTTCTATTTTTTATTCCTCTAGTAAAAGACTTGTTCCAAACAAGTAGAACAAATAGATTGTACCAAGTCGTAAATGTAAGTCTTGAAGATTTTATTTTTATTTTTATTTTTATTTTATTTTATTTTTGTGAATGCAAGAGACAGACATATGCCTCCAAAACGGAAAGGATGTTCTGCCCAGAATTTGGTGTCTAGGATGGTGTTCAAGACACTATTGGGCATCATACGGAATAAAATGCATATTCCATATTCATTAAATGCATCACCCACCCATTTTATTCCATATGACGTCCCCTGGTGTCCTGGATACCATTCCTGGATAGAACATCCTTTTCCCCTCTGCAAAAGGTAAAAATCACCACAGCAAAAAGATTTTGGAGCAGGAGAGGATCCTGAGGCTAATGTAAAATGTAAGTAGTGATTCCAATCTTATGTTAGACAAGTTATTAGATGTTCAGTTACTCCAATTAACCGTACCAAACAATTGTTTGGTTGTTAAGGTCCAGATGCACCAATAATGTCTGCAAAGCCTTTTACTTTTAGTGGCAGAAGTCTAATAAGTTTCAAAGCACACAAAATCTGCATGTCTTAGGGACTTAATGCAGATCTGAAGGTAAATTGTTGTCACATAGTCTAGGTTTTTTATTCTTGTCCCAATTGGAAAGGTGATCCTCTATTTGAATGGTTCATATCACGTTACTGTGGGATAACTACTATTGACTGAATCTGAGACCCATTCTTAAGCCGCAGTGCCTACAAGTTGTTTTTATTTTTATTAATTTCAACTGACATCCATATTTTCATCTCTATTGACCTTTGTTTTCCATGAAAAAAAAAAAAAATGTTGACTAAGGAGCCCGAATTGGCACGTTGGAGATGTCTCCCCTCAAGTCCACCAAACTATTATTGGGTTTAAATCGTTTTCAGCCTGAATGGAATAATATCATGCTAGTACAAATCAACAAATGACATGATGCATGACAAAGGGTGTTTCAGTAACTACACATGGGTCAAAGGAGGGTGTTTTAATAAACAACATATATATAAGTAGTGAATTTATCAAAGTAGCCTTTGTCAGGCACTGTGTCACGAATCTGGATAGTCTACAACACAGTGTTGCGCAGTTCATGTGCTGCCATTCAGCACAATACAAGTGGGAGTCTCTCATGTGTTAAACCTCCCTCCTATTTTGTGCTAACGGATTCTGATGTAAAAGGATCAACAGATACTGAATTGCCAAATCCTGAATTAATGGCGTTAGAGTATCTTGACCAAGAAGATCTTCGCAAGAAAGGCAAAAATCGGTAGAATTTGGTATAATTGATACAAATTTTGTTATTTATGGAAAGTTGCAGAATTGTACGAAATTTGACAGTCTGAAAGGAAACGACAAAATCTTTAAGATCTATTATGCAGTAATGGACTTTTCGTCTGTAAGCTAAATTCCATTGTTTAGGTCTTGAAAGGAGTGTTTTTACTATTTATAGTAAAAATCTGTTTTAGACATAAAAATCTATTTTTAGGCATTTTTTCTATTTTTCTCTATTTGCTTTCCTAATTTCGTTTTAGCACGAAATAGTATTTATGTGACATTATAGTTCGAAGGAAAGGATCTTGGAATTAATAATATTTTCAGAAGATTTCTCCTTCTTTTCTATTCTGCTATGTCAGATTCTCTCCTGCCAAGTTAAAGTCTTGTTGACGTCTTACTTACTCTGGAATGCGAAATGTGGCAGAAAAATGAAACACATGAATGATCCATATCATATATTTTGATTTTGTGACTACATGTTGCACTCTAAAATAAACAAGACTTAAGCCGATAGAGGAAGACAAGGTCACATACGGAGTAGGTACTGGCGTGACATCTTTCCATTCATAATTCATACCGGAGATTTATTTATTTATTTATTATTATTATTTTTCTGTATACGAAGTCAATGCCCTGGTTGATGCACTTATATAAAGGGCTGTAACTTAGTTAAATTGGAGTGCGGATTGATCGTCTGCAGTAAGCTTAAAGTGCATTAAATCGTATTAATGAGAGGAAGCATGCCTATGCGTCTTTTACTACTACTCTTATGTCACACCTCGGCATGGGCGGCACTAGAAACAAAGCCCGGCTGCCAAGCCCAATGTGGAAATATTACCATTCCTTACCCATTCGGCATCGGAGTGACCTGCTCCAGAGACCCAGGGTACAACATAACCTGCAACACTTCTTCTACTCTTCCAAGACCATTCATAGGCACTGGTAACGTTGAGGTTTTAGAAATTTCACCAACTTAGGTGCGTATAAATAACTGGATAGCTTCTGCCTGTTACGCTCAATCTGGTGCCAGGATATCTAGAAATCCAGCACATATCAATTTGAGCGGCCCAGGGCCTTACACATTCTCTGATACAGCAAACAAGTTCACAGGCATTGGTTGTGACACTATTGCTTGGTCCCGGGGTCCCAACTATACAAGTGGTTGTATTTCGCTCTGCGATAATAGAGACAACGTGATCGATTCATGCTCTGGAAGCGGTTGTTGCCAGACCTCCATCCCAAAGAGGCTGAAGAGATTCGAAGCACGAATCGGGAGCTTAAACAACCACACCAAGAGCTGGTCCTTCAATCCTTGCAGTTATGCCTTCCTGGCTGAACATGAGCGCTACACATTCAAGGTTTCGGATCTCTTAGACCCCAATTTCTTCAAGAGAACCAGAAGTGTTCCTGTGGTGCTTGATTGGATGGTAGGGAGGAGCACGTGTGAAGAAGCTCAAAGAAACTTGTCGACTTACGCGTGCCAAGAGAATAGTACCTGTTATTATTCAGAGAACGGAGCAGGCTATCGTTGCAGATGCAAAGAAGGTTCCGAGGGAACCCTTATCTTAGTCCCGGTTGCCAAGGTATGCTATTTCTCACAAAAGCAGATACAGAACCCTGTCTAGTTCAAAATCTTATTTCACTGTTTGCAGGTCTCTTTGAATTGAAAACACAATTTCTGTTCTGGGTTTACATATACGCAAAGTTGTTATAATTGATATTGAAAAGGTTTGATTATTGTTATTGAAAAAATTCGATACTGATTATAGTTGTGTATCAAGTTCATTTTCTTATGTTTTTACACCTGACCATCCAATTTAGTGGGTTTTTCTCTTTTCCATTTCTTTGACCACATTCATTTCCTTTATCGTGACAATGAAATATTTGCTAGTTTTTGAGATTTACCTTATATTTTTACGTTTATAATTCTTTGCTGTTAACATGGAGCAGGTGGGTTTCCTTTTTAATTGGTTAAGGCAACCCTAATTTTTATATGCCTACTCTCTCTCTCTCTCTCAAATGAAAGAGATGTTTGTTGTATTTTCAATGGAGATAGTTACACAAAATCCAAAACGCCACTTGTGTTCAGCAATATTATTCTTATAATTGTCGTTGCTGTTGCTGCTGCTGTTCTTCTTGATTTACACGCCAGAGCCACAAAATCATACATATCTGGCAAGTCCTAATCGCTCAATAAAAACGATAACGGTCAGCTTATTGTTAATATTATATAAATTGGACTAATTTTGGAGATGGCCCACTAATCAGATGGTGCGTAGGGATGTAATTTCTGACGCCTATAAACATTTTATTTATGTTGATGATGCTTTACTTATGTAATTAAGCGCGAGGATCTGAACAAACAATCTTTATGATATTTACCAACCACAAGCTAGATTAGAAGTAGATCAGACTCTATATTTTCTCTCTATTTATTTATTTATTTATGTTTTTTGTGAGGGTGGGGGCGGTGTGTGCTCTGGTCACAAGTTAAGCTAAAAACTCAGATGTCTATGTATGGCTTGCAGATACTAACGAGTGCGCCGATGAAAATATCCACAAATGCGAGGGAATTTGCAATAATATACCAGGGGGGTACTATTGCACTTGCCCAGTTGGAACTTATGACGAAGGTGAACAAGATGGAATTCGTTGCATCACATCTCCCAAAGACAAGGAACTACCAGTGATACAGGTCATTCTAGGTAATTCACTCCTTTTCTTTTCTTAACAAAGATTAACGAGTAGCTGGCTGTTGTCATCTTGAAACATTTAAAGGTGGAATCCCACATTATCTGGATGTTTGATCAGATCAATTATTCTGGTCGTAAGATGTAAAGAAGACATGTATTCAAGTATACAATACACGAGTATTCTTGTCGTTATGTGGTTAGTGGAACCTGTGTATTGAACATGTCCGCTCTCTACATTTGTACGACCAGTGTAACTACTCTGCTAACACGTCCAAAGGATCTGGACTATAATAAAGGTCCTTAGTGTCCATGGGTAGTGTCAACAGAAACCCACAACTGAAGAGGTTCATTTGCGAGATGGACGCCAAGATAAATTGACTTCATTTTTTTTTTTTTTTTTTTTAACTCAAACAAGTGTAGGATTATTTTCTACGTGGACCCACCTTTTCTTGCTACTTGGAGGGATGAACGGCCAATCAAAACAATCCATCTTACAGGAGACCATCTGGATTATCCATATATATATGTCTGTGGCATCATTGTCCTTGTAACCTTCATGCCAACATATGTATGGGAAGTTTAACCTTGAATAATAGATATACTAATCACTCTTCTTTCCAAATAGTAAAGAGGGAGAAGGATATCTTTTTCCATGTTGAATGGCCTATTATGCTGAAATTTGTAACCCACTCAAAGAGCTAAATTATATCTATTAAACAATGGCTAATTACTTCTTATGCAGGTATTGGTCTCGGTCTCTTGTTTTTGCTCGTAGGTTCTTCTTGGTTGTATTGGGGACTCCAAAAAAGAAAGCTAATCAAACTGAAAGAGAAATTTTTTAAACAAAATGGGGGTTCATTGTTTCAACAACAAATGTCTACACATGAAGGCACTATTGAGATGGTCAAAACCTACACTGTAGAAGAGCTTGAAAAGGCAACTGACAACTATGCTGAGACCGAATCCTTGGTCGTGGAGGCTATGGTACTGTATACAAAGGAATTTTAGCAGACCACAAAGTAGTGGCTGTTAAAAAATCCAAAAAAGTGGATGAGAGCCAAATTGAACAATTCATAAATGAGGTCAGTGTTCTCTCCCAGATCAATCATAGGAATGTGGTGAGGCTTCTAGGCTGTTGTTTGGAAACTGAAGTTCCTTGACTAATTTATGAATTTATTAACAATGGAACCCTCTTCCACCATATCCATGATGAGAGTCATGTTTCCTCAATTTCATGGGGACTTCGTCTAAGGATAGCAGCAGAAACTGCAGGAGCACTTGCATATCTACACTCTGCAGCTTCTACACCAATCATTCATAGAGATATTAAGTCTACCAACATACTCCTAGATGAAAATTACACAGCTAAAATAGCAGACTTTGGAGCTTCAAGGTTGGTTCCTTTAGATCACACTCGATTGACTACATTAGTAACAGGGACGTTGGGTTACTTAGACCCTGAATACTTTCTTTCAAGCCAACTAACAGAGAAGAGTGATGTTTATAGTTTTGGAGTAGTCCTTGTAGAGTTACTTACAGGAAAGAAAGCACTTTCACTTGAGAGGCCTCCAGAAGAGAGAAATTTGTCTATGTATTTCGTCTCCTCATTGAAAAACAATAATTTATTTGAGGTTCTAGAAGGTAGGGTAGTAGAAGAGGGAAGCAAGGAGAAACTAGAGGAAGTTGCCGAGGTTGCCAAACGATGTTTAAGAGTAAATGGGGAGGAAAGGCCGACAATGAAAGAAGTAGAAATGGAACTAGAGAGGTTGAGAGGATTCAAGCATCACTCATGGGTTGAACAAAATCCTGAAGAGTCTGTTATTACTAGCTGGATCATTAGACTCCTATTTTGGTGACACTTCTGGGTGTAATAGTTTGAAAAGTAATATGATATCATCACTAGATGGTGGCTGATAATGAAATGTTTATACTTCATTACATATTTACTATATGTGTACGCATTATTTTAGACATTGTATCAAAACATGTAATGATGAAGTTGATGAGCCCATCCATGCCCTCTATGCTCCCAAGCAGGTTGCATTCTGTAATTTTGCTTTGTTTTCTAAATTTCATTTCTAGAAAGTGATAATTACTTGCTTTCAAGAGCCACATCATGGCAACACTTATAACATGTTCCTATATGAGAGATAGTTACTCAAATTATTGAACCAATAAACCCTCTCAATTATATAACACAAGATTGATTGTAAGATATATTAGGAACTTTTTAGTATTAACATAAGCATGATTAGCAACTATGATAAGAGGCGAATCCATGGTAAGCTAGATTAGGATACAATTTATAGAAAAATTTTACGTAATGATTAAACATTTGCCATTAAGGAATTCCCCTCCTCATGGAATTTTAAGTACAATTTTGATGGAGCCTCAAAAGGAAACCCGGGTCCAGTAGGTTATAGTTGTGTGGTGAGAGATTCTCAAGGTATAGTAGTTCAAGTTAGTGCATGTCCTTTGGGTTCCTATGACTCTACAAAAGCGAAAGTGATAAGCTTACTCATGGGTTTCTGAGAGATTCGAAAGCTACGGGTTTCAAAAGTTTCGATTGAAAGTGATTCCACCATTGTTGTTGGTTGGGGATCAGGCCTTAGTCACTGCTCTTGGAAGTATGCACACTTCATTCACAAGATTCAGGACTTGATGTCTATCACAGATTCATTTTTTTCTATTTTTCCCTTGTGCTGTGGTCTCAAAATTCGCTGACAGATTCTCTAGCCAATGGAGGAGTTGGATTAGTTATCAATTATAGTGCAAATGTGTTGCCGGATGGCTTAGAGTCATGGATTGCTGCTTACATAATGATATTTTTTATTATGAGAGTAGTTGAGGATAGGATGCTAAGATGGATGTGAGGCAAGATTAGAAAGGATTGCATCATAGATAAATGCATTATAGGGAGCTTAGAAGCCCCAATAATAGGAGACAAGATGAAGGAAAGTTGACTAGGATGGTTGGGTCATGTGAATTGAAGACCAATAATGACAACAAATCATCATATGTTGCAGGTTGACGGTGTATAAAAGACCAGTGGAAAGTCAAAATTGCTTTAGTTGATGTAATGAGATAATATATGAGTGCTTACTACTTATGACTGAATAGAATATACAACCTTATTTGGAATGGAATAGCGGAACAAGATTCATGTACCTGACTTGAGTACTTGGGATAAGGCTGTGTTGAGTTGAGTTAGGTTGATTCTTGTTTCTAGAAGAAGATATATTTAACATAGCCATACATTGCTAAGGTTGTCATACATGACCTAGTATGCATTGTTTTAAACTATCAAACCATATGAAACATCGGGTAATAGATACTCTGAATCTACTATAAGACTAGAGAAATATTATTGTGTGTAAGAAAGAGGGCATTATGAATGCAATAATGTAAATATTGTTGAAATTGGTAATAATCAGTGGTGAAACAACTTTTTCATAGATTTATAAGCCAAAACTCTAACAAAGCGAGAAATTCGTTAAAACATTTTAATTTTTTGCAAGTCAAATGTTAATTTTGGGATGGTCAGAAATTAAAGTAGAAGAGGACACAAATTTCACGTTTCACAAGTTTTCTGATCTTCTTAAAGTTTCAATATTAAGCAGTTCATCCAAGCATAGAAGGTGTCATTATCACTTTTCTTGAAGATAGTTGAGACCTCCCAATAACGTGTAAGCGATCATGGCCAAGCTAACTCCGGAATACAATCTAGCTCGAGTAGAACCCTTGTCTCTCTATGGATTTGCACTTTTTAGTAGAGACAAATAAAACCTTGTTGTTGTTATTAAAGCCCAAAAGTCTAGGGATTAATTTTATAAAAAATCCAACAGCATAACGGTGCTGTCAAACGGTTTCTCAAATCAAATCACTCGCAAATTAAAGAGAGTTTGCACAAGGAGAAAACTGGATCTTATGACATTATCACTCTTCTTAAACCAAACAATCTCCTTTAAAGAGGAGAATGATTATAACAAGAGTCTTGAATCAAGACCTCAAGGTATTACTTCTAAAAGGAAGACAACCAAGATCAAGATCTGAATTCACAATGAGAAGAGAGAAAGACAGAGATTAAGAATACAAAGATCGCAAGCAGATTCACATTCCTTCTTCCTCGTCTTCAGAGAGTATTCCCTGACTTTCCAATAATCTCTTTCTTCTTTCTCTTTCTCTTCTTATAGAAAACACGAGGTATCCACCAATGTTGCACGTCTAAAGGTTCTCCAATTTCTCTTCACACACTAACCATTTTCTTAGTTTAAATAGTTATTTATAGAGAGGAGTTAGGGTTTTTGGAGGCAACCCTCTTAGGGTGTTTTTAACCCAAACTGTTTTGAGAGAGAGAAAGAGAGATAGAAGTGGGGTGCAGCTACCCTAGCCACTCCCACACGTCTCTCTAAAAGGGATAAGTGGGGTTGGCTTGGTTGCCACATTCTTATAATTAAGAGATTTGATTTCCTTGATTTATATTATAATATCTCAACAATCCCCCACTTATTACCAAATATTTTTGAAAATAGGCATTAACGGCTTTTAAGAGAGATCATTGCACATAAGTAAAGGTGGTGTCAACCTTAAACCTTTACATAGTGTAAACAAGAAATTGTTGTTTGTTGAGACCTAGTGGACAAAGCTTTGAACTATTCTTTGTTGACAAACAACTTTGTCACACGCACAATCATCACAGCAAGATTTTACTCATTTATACAGATTAGTAGTTTAAGGTCATTGATATATCCTGATTTACTGAGCGTTTTAGAGATAGCCTGAATCTTATAGAAAGTGACCATCTTTCACACTCAGAGAGGTGAGTTTATATCATGAGCATATAAATGCCCCAACCTAGAATGGGTATGTAAAACACATTAAGAGAACTTAATTTCTTAATCTTCATCATCTGCGAGAAAACATTCATAAGCTAAAAACACATTGTTCTACAAGAGCCACCTTTTGTAAGAACACTATACACCATCGGCAAGTAATCCTTTTACAGGCTTGCTATAAGAAGGGACAAATTCATTAATATGAAAATCATGCTTACAACTGGTTTATCTGGTTTGTTATCCCATTGAACCTGATTAACATATAGTGCTACCAGGTTGATTTCCTATTGAACCTAGGATAGTCAGGTTGGGTTTCTACCAAATATATCTTTTACAGTGTTATTAGTCTTATTCCCCTCAACATACAGGAAGTTAACTCCTTATTAAAGCCTTTTGATAACGGGTTTACCAAATTTTCTTTGGACTTCATATACTGTATAGCCATAATGCCATCAATTATAAGACCCCTCACATGATTGTGTTTCAGGTGTACGGTCCTGGCTTTTCCATTGTAATTCTCACTTTCTACTTTGAATATAGTAGCTTGATTATCATAGTAAATGGTTATTATTGGCATAGGCTTATCTCATATTTTTATGTCTACCAATACATTTCTCAATCATTTTGCTTCCTCTCCTGCCAATGACATGACTACAAACTCTGACTCCATTGAGGAATGGGTTAAACACGTTTGTCTTTTGAATTTTCAAGAGATAGCACCTTTAGCCAATGTATAAATCTAAGCAGACATTGATTTGGACTCATCTAAATCTAAATTCTAGGTCGCATCATTGTGTCCCTTAATCACAGTGGGATACTTGTCATAATGTAGGTCATAGTTTATGGTTCCTTTCAGATGTCTTAGAACTGAATTCAATGCACTCCAGTGCATATTACCTGGATTACTCATGTATCTACTCAGCATCCCTACTGCAAAGGCAATGTTTGGCCTATTGTAGTACATGACATACATTAAATAATCGATAACTTGAGTACTTGTATTGTGATACATGGTTTCCTTTATTTTTTGTCAATCTTATGTTATGATTCATTGGTGTAGGTGCCGAATCACATTTGAACACATTGAATTTTCTGAGAATCTTCTCAATATAGTTAGATTGTAAAATCATGATACCATAATCATCTTGGATGATCTTGATTCCCAGTGTAACTTTCGTAACCCCTAAATCTTTCATGTTAAATACCGATAAGAGAAACCTCTTTGTGTCCTCGACATAAGATAAATCAGTTCCAAAAATAAGTATATCATCAACATATAGACTGATTAGCACACATGACTCTCCATTGGTCTTTGAATAGACACACATGTTTTCGTTGTTGGATTTAAATCCATTACCAATGAGAGTTTTCCAAAATTTTTCATGTCATTGCTTGGGTGCTTGCTTTAATCCATATAAAGATCTTATCAACTTACATACTTTCTTTTCTTGTCCTGGCATGACATATCCTTCTAACTAATTCATGTAAATCTTTTCTTCCAATTGACCATTCAAGAAAACTGTCTTTATATCCATCTAATGTATAATAAGATTCTTGATTGAAGCCACAACCATTAATAACCCGATAGTTGAGATCCTTGCTATTAGTGTGTAGGTATCGAAGTAATCAAAATCTTTCTTTTCTTTAAACCATATAGCCACCAATCAAGTCTTGTATTTATCAACTATTCCATCAGGTTTCATCTTTCTTTTAAATATCCACTTGCACCCAATTAGTTTGCACCCTTCAAGAAGATTCACCAATATCCAAGTGTTATTAGACATTATGGAGTACATTCCATCATCTACAACTTCTTTCTTAGAACATCGCATAATGCGATTTCATAGTTTCTTGGTAAGATAGTGAATCTCCTTTTATCATGCAGACTACAAGGTCAGGACCAAAGTCTTTGTGTTTTCTTTTTTTCTTACTCTATCGAGGTGCGAATTGTACATTGTCAATGGGTCTTTCCCTCTTCCTTGTGATAGGTTCATTCACTTCCACTATTTCTATGTTTTTCTTAAATGAAAATGTTCTCTCAAAGAATTCAGCATTGATGGATTCTATGATGGTGTGTGGAGCCACTACAACAAAAATAGTTTTTAACAACATACTTTTAGGCAGCGTTTTTACAAAAATGTTGCCTAAAGTAAATAATATACAGTGCTTTCTATAGAAAATGTTACAAAAGAGGAATAAAGAAATACACAGCGTTTAGAAAATGCTATACAAACGAAAATAGACAGCGTTTTTTTAAACTGCTACCTATTTTATATTTTGTAGCGTTTTTAAAACAGAGTAAAAAAATCGTAAGTTCTGTCAATGTGTCAGTGCAAAAACAGCATATACAACGATTTAAAAGTGCTGCAACAAAAATATAAGCAGCTTTTTTAAAATGCGTCCTAATCTCCGACATCTTTTTAAATTCCTCCATTATCTTTTCTCCCACGTTACCTTTTCTCCCCCGTAGAAGAGCACAAAAATGGGTTTGAAGGTCTAGGGCTTACCGTCTTCCCCCTCTCTCCCTCCCACGTCTCTCTTCCTCTCTCTCTCTTGCGTCTCTATTTCCCCTCTCCCCTGCATCTCTCTTCCCCCTATCTCTCCCACATCTCTATTCCCTCTCTCTCTCTCGTGTCTTCCCTCCCTCCCTCTCTGCTGCATCTCTTCCCTCCCTCTCTGGTGCTCTCTCTCTACCCCCTCTCTCTACCCCCTTCTCACTCTACCCCTTTTTCTCGTATCCCTTTCTCTCTTGGTTGAAGCCACATATAACGAAAAATAGGAAGGGGTGGTGTTGCTGCTCTGGCACCGGTGACCCCCCTTTTCCTTTCATTTCTCTTTTCCCTTTCCTTCTCTCCCTCTCTCTTTCTCTCGGCTTGACATGCACAGACAGGGAGGGAGAGAGGATGTTCAAGTTGGCGAGATGGAGGAGCGAGAATAACAAGTTCAAAGATGTATTCAAATTACAATTTCAGGCAACTCAGGTATTGTTTGAGAAGTAAACTTCTTATTGTGTATTTCCATATCAGAAATGGCTCTGTTATAGTTTTTAAATCTTGTCGAGGTGGGTTGAGAAGGGAGAAAATAAGTGCTGAAGTCGGTGATATAGGCAATGTGGTTGGATTTCTGATCACATTTTGTTTGATTTCTCTTATACTTTTTCAAGTGCTTTAGTTGGGATGGGAGACTTTGATGGTATCATTGGTTCCCCTTGATGTGGGAAAGTCGACGGTGAAATTGGAGAAGGCTGCAGTTAGGGATGGAAGTTGTCACTGGGAAAATCCAATTTATAAATCAATAAAATTTGTCTAGGAGCTGAAAGCAGGAAAAATTAATCAGAAAATCTACTAGTTCCTCATTTTGAATGTATGATTTTTTTTTTTTATTCTTTCCATTTTTTTCCTTAACCTCCTGTTTTCTTCTTATCCGGTTCCTGTTGGTTCGGTCTAATTATATGGATTCTCTTGCAGGGATCATCAAAAGGTGCTCTTCTGGGAGAAGTCTATCGGTTTTACAGATTATGTAGAGGCCATCAAACCTTCATCCGTCTCTTTGCCCCTTAAAATCTGGAACTTTGGCACAGTTCTGCATGTTAGCACTCTATCTCTCTCATATTATACCCTAATATTATAAAAAGAAAAAATCTTGTAAGATTTCTGTTTGCTTATTGGCATAACAGGTGATAACAATTCAATATCATGAAAACAACCATAACTAGCTATAGAGAATCCTAATTTTTGTGGTTTTGATTATTGAGACAGGTTACAATTCAGAGAATGCATGGAACTGGTGATCAGAGGTGAAATGAATAATTTATTTATTTATTTATTTTCAAGTTTATGTAGCTTGGATTATATTTTTTATTCTTCTTTTTGCGAATTTTTGTAGAGAGGTTGAAGAAAATGGAGATGTGACAGTGAAATCCCCAGACAGGAGCTTGACGACTCTGTTAATCGATTGTGATATGGATGGAGGAAGCAACCATAATGCTATTAAAGTAAGGTTTCATCTCACCTTCCCAGAGAAGATATTTCTTAACTATTTTTCGGTAACACAACTCTTGCATGACCTGTATCGAATTGAAAATACTCATACTTTAGAGTACAGATTTTCAAATCAAATGACCTGGTCTTCAGGGCATTTAGGTTTCATGAAAGAAGGTAATGCTAACATAACTTCCAACACTTATTCTGAATGGTTTATAGGATGGGCCTCTTAATAAAACCACATGTCAGAAGATGGAATCCAATGGAAATCTCAGAGAAACTATTGGCTTTGGTGCTACATCAAGGCAGGTGGAAGTCTCAGAGCTGGAATTACAGATTCCTATAAAGCAAATTGTGAAGGGGAGCAAAAGGGAACAGGATCTATCAAGAGAAGTTGTTGACTTGAAAGAGGAGAGGGATGCACTTAAAAGAGTTGTGATTCCATCTGGTTTCTTTATTGATTTCTGTTGATTCTTGTTTATCTTACTTTAATTTGATTTGAACTCTCAGTTGGAAAACTGGATTCTAGTGGTCAAAGCAGCTGAATGCTCTGCTCGAGGTGGTTGATCCATATATTGCCAATATTATCAAGCTTGAGAAAGCTAGGCAATGGAAGGTATGTTTCCATACTTGTTTTCTTTTATTTTATCCAATGAACACTCAATTTTTGAACTTTAGATTTCTTGTAGATGTGAATTATAAGATTAACTGAAATTTCAAAAAATTTCTGGTAGTACATGGATCTGAGTTATATTATCTTTGTAGAAGTTTCAGCTACTTATTATGGAATTACTTGTCAAAGAACTTTATCTTGAATTTTCAATTTGGTATATTTCTTTCTTTTTGATGTCTCATTAGCATGTATCTTAAGTTGATGTTTAGTTTATTAAATGATTTTTTTCGTTGGTAATTCTATTATGTTTTTGGCGAAGGGACTCGA
This sequence comes from Platanus orientalis, assembly GCA_025762735.1. Lineage (NCBI taxonomy): Eukaryota > Viridiplantae > Streptophyta > Magnoliopsida > Proteales > Platanaceae > Platanus > Platanus orientalis. Next base: position 14,745 of record JAOXJP010044455.1, read on the forward strand.
AGTCATACCTTCAGAGAATTTCACTTTTGTCTCTGTTATGCAAGCTGTTGGTTCCATCATGACCAAAAAATACAGTGAAGGATATCCTTGTACTATGGAGGAAATGAGTATGAGATGCTTTCCCCTCCCCTCTCCCCTCTTTTAACTTTTAATGCTTTTTGTTGTCTATGTAACATTCACTGGTTTCAGTGATGTCTTTCACAGATATAAAGTGCTCACTTCTGGTTTGTCCTTTCCTTTAGGATTTCCTGATTAACTATGATATAAACCATGGGATTTTGCATCCTTCTAGGTACATTGACATGGCTGAATCCTTATGCCAGAAGCGTGCTCTGGAAGCTTTTTAGTTGAATCCTACAAAATGGGGAGGTAACTGCATATGATGTTTATTTTTCTGGGGAGAGAAAATGTCCAACTAGAGATACAACTTTGGACTCAATCAAAACCCGAATGACCCAAAGGTCAAGTTGGGGATGGGTTGTGGCTTCAGGCAACCCGACCCAACCTGACCCGGATAATGTATTATGATATTGTGTTGTATATAATTGTGTTTAAGAATATGGATAACAAAATACTTGGTTCAATGGTGCTAGCATTGCTCTAACTGCAAGAATCTATGACATCAAATCTCATAATTCTTGATTTTACTTTACTATATTTGATACTGTAATCCAAGCCTAATCAAGTATATTAAGGAATTGGTCTATTCATTTATGCTAGTTCATCTTTTAATCACCCTTCTAAAAGCTCAGTTTGCCATGTCTCTTGCAGTGAATGTGCAGCCACTGTCTGGGTTTCCTGCTAATTTTCAAGTTTATATTGCATTGTTGAAACCTCATGAGAGAATAATGGCACTTGATCTTCCTAATGGTGGGCACCTTTCACATGGCTATCAGGTACTTACAGCTTTGATTCGATTAACGATTCCCAGTGATGACATAATTTCTTTTTACTGCTACTGTGGTCTAATATTTAATCTTTGCATAACTACCCTCCCTGCCGAGCCCTCTTTTAATGATTTAGTAACTTTGACTATTCATTAGCTTAATAGCTTGTTGTTGAAGACAATTTCTGTACACTAGAAGATTTCTCTGATCTTCTTTTCTTTTCTTTTGATATATTCACCTCTTTCTTCTCAAAAAGGGAAAAAAAGAAAGAAAGAGAGAGAGAGAGAAAGAAAGAGATAACAACAACAAGAAGAAGAAATGAAGAAACAAACTGTCTAAGCATTTGACAACTTATGCATTTATTTTTCTTCAGCTCTTCAGTTTACCATTTAATGCTCCATCTTCAAAGAGAAAAACATTGTGGTCAATACGCTAGCTAGTGATGCAGGAAAAACCAAAGGAAGGGTACCTGTTGGTAATGGGTCCAAAATAACACTAGGACAGTTATGTGCAAACAAGAGTTGGATATATAAGCTGGATAATGGGAAAAAAGAAAAAGATAGGGCTTATTAATGATCAAACTGAATTTAGGTTTTGGGCAGTAGCTTAGGCTATTATAGAGGCTGAGATATAG
>JAOXJP010044466.1:0-16265 GCA_025762735.1 Platanus orientalis
TATCAGACCACATGTCATGCACTTATTGGTAATGGTGTGGTACTTGTCCATTCAGACTGGAGATGATTCTAAATCCCATTTTACCCGATTCAACAATATATCAAGTGTTGAATAAAAAAATAAAAATAAAATAGTATATTAAGTGAGTGAAGTTTTAAGGTATAGGTAAGAGAAATGGAGTCTGGAAGTGTTGGCCGTGTTGGCTTGGGTGCTTGCTAGAGAAATAGTGGATGAATCCATGACATTTGGGGGAGGGAGATATATCAACCTCGGTGCTCGCCGGGGGTGAGGCTGAGAGATTTGGAAGCTCTACCGGTGATCTTCGAGGAGTCCATGAGAGAGCACGAGGAGCTGTCAGCTAAATTAATTTTTATGGTGGGGCAAGGTGTGGATGAATCTTCACTGGTGAGATTGACTGTCAGGTAGTTCATGCGGATCGATGACTGTCTTTCGATAAATCTTCACCTTTTTTTATTTGTCTTTATCGATAAAAGTAGATTAAATATATATATAAATATTTGTCTCGGTTGAAACTATGTTATCCTCCCCTCATTTCTTATAATTTTTTAGGTTTTTTCAATGAATAATCCAAAACGAAAGGGACTCTTCTTGTTCTTACCTTTTCTTTTTTCACAAGTTCTTGTTCTCACTTCCATTAGCTAGAGGCAGCAAAGATGCACAGACCAGCAGAGTAATTAATGCTGATGGTAAATGCATACTTGTTGCCTTTCAATCGTACAACAGATCAACACACTATTCACGTATGCATGCATACTTGGTAAGCTTGTAACTCTCTTTTTCCGTAACTCTTTTCAGTTGTTTTGATTTTCGATTTCCGATTTTGAACCCAGTCATACATTATGGGGATATATATATCATGTGAAGGATTTAATTACTTTGCCAAAAATTGTTTATACCGTCCAATGGGAATACTGGGTATTCTTAAGGTAATTGGAAGTTGGGCATTTAGAGCAATCATAATGACATGACCAAACCTCCACTAAATTCATAGTTAATAAATTCACCTCCTCTAGGCACTCAATATTCTACCACGCTTCTCTTCTAGCTCAAGCCGATCCCACCTTTACAAACCCCATCGTCTCCAAGGTCTCTTTCCGACACTCAACCTTTTCTCAATGGAACCAATTTTCACATGCAATAGATAGGGTTGGCAACGAGCCTGAGCTTGGATTTGAGCTCATTTTCTAAGTAAGTTTGATCTCATGGACTTAGCTTTTCCAAGCCCCTTAGACCGTGCGGTACTTGTGCAACTCCCGTTTGTAGATAAGTCAGTCTTCCTTATAACCAACACTTAGAGAAAGTTAAAGAACTTAGAACTCAACTCTCACATTTGGAAGGAAATATAGAAAGCTTTATTGAACTCACTTTGAATGCTTATAATGCTCTCAAACTCCTTGATTGGTTTGTAAATAAGAAGTTCTCCCCCTTTTATAGCCCTACCAAGCCCCATTCATGGTCTAGAATTGTGTCATGTGTCATACATCTAAGGGCTAAGAATTCTCTAGACCCTTTCTAGAAAACTCTCCCACCTCCTCAAATGGAAGTCCCTAGAATCCTCCCTAAAAATATCCAAAGTGTTCTAGGGTTTTCTACCATCCTCTAGGACACTCCGGATTCCTCTAGAACAATCTAGCCTATTTTAGACTATTCTATGTACAGAAGCCAAAATTGTATGTACAATATGTCTAAAACATTGGCAAGGGTCATCTGTAGACGTGCAGTGACAATCTTCCCCACCTAATCCAGCGACGCCCTCGTCGCGCCTTTGTGGAAACTCTTGATTTGCTTCTCGAACTGCCATAATATGTCAGTTCACTCCCAACTGCTCTCACTATCTGGTTGATCCTTCCATTTCACCAAGTACTCCATGTAGGGAGGTACGCCTTGTCTCCGAACAGTCCGATCTACCAATATGATGTCTACCTCCTTGTCAAAGAATGTAGCTACTGCCATAGGTGCCAAGGTAGAGACTCCACGATCAGGGTGCTCCATGTCCTCATAGGAAGGCTTTAGGTAGCTAGCATGGAAGACAGGGTATATCTTCAGATGAGCAGGTAGTTGCACTTGGTAGGATACCTTGCCCACTTTCTTTGTGATAGGAAAGGGTTCCTCATACCTTCATACCAACCCCTTGTCCACCTTCCTTAGTGTTTTGAATTGTTGGGATAGGAGCTTCACTAGTACTTGGTCCCCCACCTGGTAGTCCATGGTCCTCCTCTTTGTATCCGCCCATTTATTCATTCTTTTGGCAACCTTTTGAAGATAGCTCCTTGCTAACTCTATCTTCTCCTGCCAATCTTGTGCAAACTTGTAGGTAGTCGGGCTCTTCCCTGTGTATCCTATCATTACTATGTATGGGGCAAGAGGTTGTTGTCCTGTTGCTAGCTCGAACGGGCTATGATGTGTGGACTCGGACTTTTGTAGGTTGTAAGAGAATTGGGCCACATCAAGAAACTTGGCTCAGCCTCTTTGGTTGGCACTTACAAAGTGCCTCAAGTATAACTCCAGGAGCGTGTTGACACGCTCCGTTTGTCCATCCGTTTGGGGATGGAAGCTTATATAAAAGTGAAGGTCAGAACCCAACAGCTTGAACAACGCCATCCAAAATCTTCCTGTGAACCTTGGGTCCCAATCACTCACAATACTCCTTAGCACGTCCCAATACTTCACTACGTTCTTCATAAAGAGGCATGCTGCTTCTTTAACCGTGCAGTCTGTTGGTGCTGCAATGAACGTGCCATACTTAGAAAACCAATCTACCACCACCATGATAAACCCACATCCCTCCGACTTAGGCAATGCCACGATGAAGTCCATCGACACACTCTCCCATAACCTTTCTGGAATAGGCAGGGGCTCCAGTAATCCCCTAGGATGTTGTTGCTCCACCTTGTCTTGTTGGCACACAAGGAAAGTCCTCACATAGGCCTCAACGTCGTCCCTCATCTGAGGCCAATAGCAAGCTGCCTCTAGTAATGCCAAAGTGTGCCTTTGCCCTGGGTGTCGTGCCCACTTGGTGTCATGACACTCCTTGATTAGTTCCTTCCTTAGGTTTCCCCACTTTGGCACCTAGAGCCGCTCCCCAATGGTGTAGAGGAGGTCATCTTGCACCCAAAATCTCTTTGTCTTTCATTCCCGAGCCATCTTCATTAGACCTTTGGTCATTGCATCATGCTCTAGGCCTTCCTTGATCCTTGTGAGTAGTATCCCTTGCAACTGGTTGATTGATGCTAGCCACTCTAGCCTTAGTGAAGCTAGCTCTGCCTTGCAACTCAATGCATTAGCCACTTGGTTAGTCCTCCCTAGTTTGTACTCCATTACCATGTCAAATTTTGCCAAGAAGTCCTACCACCTTGCTTGCTTGGGACTTAGTTTCTTTTGACCCTGGAAGTAGCTTGTGGCCACATTGTCGGTCTTGACCACGAACCGTGAGCCGAGTAAGTAGTGCCTCCACGTCCATGGACCACAGCTATTCCTTTTCTTGCATAGTGTACCTCCTCTCGATGTCATTTAGCTTCTGGCTCTCATAAGCAATGGGGTGCCCTTCCTGCATGAGTACCCCTTCAATGGCGAAGTCTGAGGCATCCACGTGCACCTTGTATGGTTGCCTGTGATCCAGTAGACAAAGTATCGGCTCCTCCATCATGGCCTTCTTCAAATCCTCAAAGGACTTTTGGCACTTCTCTATCCATTGCCAACTTATATTCTTCTTGAGTAGATCAGTCAATGGTACCACCCTTACTGAGTAGCCCTTGATAAACCGTCGATAGTAATTGACCAAGCCTAGGAATGACCGTAGTTCAGTCACCTTAGTGGGCACCTCCCACTCTTGGATGGCCTTGACCTTGGCCTCATTCATCCATCTTTAGTTGGCCCCCTCCAACCTTGTGACCCAATAAGATCGCCTCCTCCTTGACAAAGTCACATTTCTCCCTCTTCACATAAAGCTCATTCTCCCTTAGCACTTGGAACACCTTCCTTAGGTGGTCTACATGCTCTTCCAGAGTATCACTGTAGACCACTATATCATCCAAATATACCACCATAAATTCGTCCAAGTATGGGTGGAAGAGCTTGTTCATCAAAGTGCAAAATATAGCCAGTGCATTAGTGAGACCAAATGGCATAACTAGGAACTCAAAAGCTCCATGCCTTGTAACGCACGTTGTTTTGGCCTCATCCCCCTCCGCTATGTGGACTTGGTAGTACTGACCTTAGATCTAACTTTGAGAAGAACTTCGCTCCACCTAGTTGATCGAACAAGTTGGCAATCAAAGGAATAGGATACTTGTTTTTGATAGTCACCTTGTTGAGCGCCCGGTAGTCGATGCATAGGCGTAGGGATCCATCATGCTTCTTTTGGAACAACACCAGTGCTCCATATGGGGCCTTTGATGGTTGTATGTAACCGGCATCCAGCAGCTCCTTTAGTTGTTTCTTTCACTCTTCTAGCTCAGGCGGGGCCATCCTATAGGGCACCTTCGCTGGTGGTTTGGCTCCTGGCTCCAACTCAATCTTATGGTCCACCTCTCTTTTGGGTGGTAGCTTCTTGGGTAGCTTGTCAGGCATGATGTCCTCAAACTCCTTGAGGAAAATCTCAATCTCCCTTAACAACTCCACCTATTCCCCTTGGTCCTTGGTGGTTTCCACCATTATTACATGTGGGTTCACCCTTCTTCAATCCAGGGGTGAGTTGCTGTGCAGTTAGCATCTTCCTACTTGTCTTGGTTCCTTGCACCACAGGAACCATGCAGGGCGCGCTCTCTTCCAAGATGCAAACTATATTGACAAAGGGCATAGGGACAACATTTACCTTACTGAAGAAGTTCATCCCCAGCACTACTTGAAAATCATCCATAGGAACCACCGATAGATCCGTCCTGTCGCTCCAAGCACCGATCTTTAACTCCACTCCATGAGCTGTGCCATGAATGGGACGGGCCTCCAAGTTGACTGCCTTCAACCACCCGGTCTCCTTGGCCACTTTCAGTCCCAACCGCTTGGCTTCTTCTACAGCAATGAAGTTATGGGTAGCTCCCGTGTCTACTATAGCCTTGGTGTGTTATCCATTGATCTTTGCCTCTATGTACATGAGCCCCTTGTGTGCTAGCTTGGGGCTCTCTTCCTTCTTCTTTAGTGCACTGAGGAGTTGCAGGGCCCCTACCTTGGGTTCTCCTTCCTCTTTTTCTTTCTCTTGTACTTGGGCAGTAATAGCATTAAGGGCTTTCTTCTTAGGACAATCTCGGGCTAGATGCTTACCTCCATAGATGAAGCACCCCGTGTCCCTAAACTTGAACTTCCCCTTGAAGCTCTTGTTGCCATGTTTCTCCTTCTTGCTCTCAGATGGTTGTGGTGAGGCCTCCTTGGAAGAACTAGCCTTCTTCTCTCTCCCACCTTTGCATTAGCCAATGTTAGAGAACTTAAGTTTTGAAGACTCTGCCTTCTTGAACTCCACAAGTTGCTCTGCGACTGCCATGGTTGTTGCCAAGTCTTGGACTGCCCGACGTTGTAGCTCCATCTCAGCCCAATTTTGTAGACCATCCATGAAGTTAAAGAAAAAATCCTTCTCTAGCATATCTAGAATCTCAAGCATTAGGGTTGAGAACTCTTTCACATAGTCGCGCAACGTCCCCGTATGCTTGAGCCGCTTTAGACTCTTTTTGGCTAAGTACTCTACATTCTCGGGGTAGAATTGCTTCTTGATTTTCTTCTTGAAATCTTCCCATGTGTCAATGGTGCAGGAGTCCCTCTCTATGTCGGCATGTCTCCTGCGCCACCATAGCGTAGCAGTATCAGTGAGAAATATAGCAACTGAACGTACCTTGGCCTTTTCATCCTCAAGCCCAATTGCATCCCTCGCACCAGCATATGTCTTAGGGTCAGGTGTCCTAACCCTTGGTGCCTCACAAACAGGTGTAGCCCCAACAACCACTCCTCTCTTCCACATGGCCAAGTCACTCCTAAGCTCATTGACTTGGGCCCTTAGGTCGTCAATCTCTCCCATAAGCTTGGCCTCCAACGCGTCCTTCTCTTAATGTAGAGTAACGACCACCTCGTTGAGGGTCCCTTGCATGCTTCCCTTGAGCTCTTCGATCTCCTTCTCGTAGCCATCCATGCTGTCCCCCATCAAGTCACATTGGTCTCTCACCTCAACAATGGCAGACTCCAATCGTACCATTCGTGCCTCCATGTTACTCATGACATCCTTAGACTTGCCACGCTTCTTATCACCCTTGGAAGGATTGCCCTCTCCTGCATAAACAAAGGCAACTTCACTCTCAACCTCAGATGCACTCTTTCCCTCCATGTAGCAAGACATTTACTCTAATACCACTTGTCATGGACTTAGCTTTTCCAAGCTCCTTAGACCTTGCGGCACTTGTGCTACTTCCTCTTGTAGATAAGTCAGCCTTCCTTATAGCCAACACTTAGAGAAAGTTAGAGAACTTAGAACTCAACTCTCACACTTAGATGGAAATATAGAAAGCTTTATTGAACTCACTTGGAATGCTTACAATGCTCTCAAACTCCTTGAGTGGTTTGCAAATGAGGGGTTCTCCCCCTTTTATAGCCCTCCCAAGCCCCCTCTATGGCCTAGGATTGTGCCATGTGTCATACATCTAAGGGCTAGAAATTCTCTAAACCCTTTCTAAAAAACTCTCCCACCTCCTCAAATGGAGGTCTCTAGAATCCTCCCTAGAAATATCCAAAGTGTTCTAGGGTTTTCTACCATCCTCTAGGACACTCTGGATTTCTCTAGAACAATCTAGCCTACTCTAAACTATTCTATGTACAGAAGCCAAAATTGTTTGTACAATGTGTCTAGAACACTGGCGAGGGTCATCTGTGGGTGTGCAATGACATTGAGCTCAGCTCACTAAAAGTTCGGCTCATTAAAATTTCTTGTTAAATTTTTTGAATATATAGAAATATATTTAATATGCTTTAGTGTACATACGAACAAAAAGACATGGGTTTTTTGTCTTTGGGTGACATCATCTCTAGCTAAATGGACATATAGGTAGGTTTGTTTCTAAAAAATGATGCACTATGTGACAAAGGTGTATTAATAAATGCATAAGTATATATTTATTAAATTTGTATTTACAATAATATCCAACCTTAACTCATATGTTTTGACAAAAACACCCTTAGCCAAGCATTGTTTCACACACCAATGGGTACTACAATGATATAACCCCATTATCAGTACTAAAAGTTTAAGGTCTGTTTAATATATCTAAGCTTGCAAGTTAGCAGACCTGAGTAGCTCTTTGAGATTAAACTGGACCAAGTTGTAAAAAACCTACCTAACCAACCATATGTTTTTGTACTCTACTTTCCCTTCTCTTTTTCTCTTCCAAACCCAAACCCAAATCCCTCTCTGTCCTCCTATCTCAACCCTGATTTTTTCATGGAACAGAAGAGGAAGAGGAGGAGAACACCTTTCAAGTTAGCCAGATTTTTTCATGGAACATAAGAGGAAGAGGAGGAAACACCTAGCAATTCATCCAGTTAATCGTGCACCGCCGACGTCTTTACGCTCCACACAGGTACATTGTGCTATTTTTTATTATATAATTTCACTTGCTAAATGTGGTCCACTTAATCAAATGAAGAACATCAAGTTTCCAATATCGTTTAGACTTTTTTTATTTGGTAAATAGCTTAGACTTACATTGATAATCCTTAGATTGGCTCGCCCATGAGTCAAGTTGTTTCAAATTTAAGTTTTTATTTTATCTTTTAATCTGCCTTTGAATATATATATATATATATATATATATATATATATATTGTCCTGGTTAAAACTATGTTATCCCATCACTCTCATTTCTTATATTTTTAAGTTTGTTCAATGAATAGTCCAAAACGAAAGGGATTCTTCTTGTTCTCACCTTTTTTCTTCATAATTTCTTCTACTCACTTCCATTGGCTAGGAGTAGCAAAGATGCACAAACTAGCAAAGTAATTATTGTTGATGGTAAATGTATACTTATTGCCTTTCAATTGTACAACAAATCAACACAATATTGACGTATGTTTGCATGCTTAGTATGCTTGTAACTCTCTTCAACCATAACTTTATTTAGTTGTTTCAATTTTTTATTTTGAACTCAGGCGTATGCTATAGAGAGAGGGAGATGCATATCACGTGAAGGATTTAATTACTTTTCCAAGAGTGGTTTATGCTGTCTAAGGGGAATATAGGGTATTCTTAAGGTAAGTGGAAGTTGGGCATTTATAACAATCATAATGGAGTTGTTCATCCTTTGGGTGGTGTGGAATATGTCCCAAAGATGTGAAGGAATCTAATATCCCTAGGCCAATAGGATTTTATGAGTTACAAGTATTCAACTGCAGGTGGAGTCATAAAAATTACATGCGGCTATTTAATCTTGATGAAGGAAAAAAAGTGTGATGGTTTGTATCTTTTAATAGGAAATACAGTAATTGATGGCAGTGGCGGAGCCATGTAAAAGCAAGGGGGGCAACTGCCCCCCCCTCAATGTGTGAGTACCCCTGTAATAATAATGGGCTTAACAAAATATTATGTTTGATTGGAATCAGTTGCCCCCTCCCCCTCCCTTAATGTGTGAGTACCCCATGATTGGAATCAGTTGCCCCCTTCAATGTGTGAATACCCCATGATTGGAATAAGTCCCCCCCCCCTAATAGGAAATGAGTTCACGTTATCTCTAATTTGACTAAGCTGGTACCACTCCAGTCCCTGCTTAGACTGTGACACAATGTCAAACAAAGGGAGCATTGATAAAAGGACCAAATTAATGAATTGAAACTAAATAAAATAAAATAAATGGAGCAAATTTTGGCCCTAGATGGTATCTAGGGTACCAAGTGTCATTTGGAATAAAATAGGTGGGAATTTAAAATTTCATCTAACCAGTGCCCATTGTATTCCATGTGAAATCACCTGGTGTACTGGACTCCAAATCCTAGACAGAACATTTATTTCAATTAATAAATAAAGAAGTGCTTATTAATTATATATTTACTATAATACCCTCCTTTGACCCATGTGAATAGGCTCAAACACCCTTTGTCATGCCACATGCCATGCACTAATTGCTAATGGAGTGGTGCATGTTCATTGAGACTGGAGATGATTTAAAATCCCAAAGAATCCTTGCCCTAAGATCCGATTAGGTGCATCCCTTAATGGGTGCCAACAGTGTGCCCGTGACCAGTAGGTGACACGTCACATTGAAAAAGTGATTTACACTTTTTTATGGTGTTTTTCACTTTTTTGATGTGATGTGTCACCCTCTAATTGTGGGCACACTATTGGCATCCATAAAGGGGACACACATAATCCCTTGGTTTGCCCCCTACATGAAAATCCTGGCTCTGCCCTGATTGACAGTATTCCTTTGACCTTGATGGAAAGTTAGAAATGGGGTACACATAATAAAAAGTGCTTGTGTAGGATCCCTTTCACAATTGGGACAGAAACAAGTGTTGTGAGTTTCTAGGTGGCAGATAATGGTGAGACAATTTCTGCAGTTAGAGAGGGTGGATCGAGGTCCCTCTATAACACCCTACAACATTGATAAAGAGTAAAACAATAATGTTTTCCTTGTAAGGGTAAAATTGTTATTTCACATATTTTAGACAGACCTAGACATGATTTCGAATGAATTGAAAGACCATTTGACCACTTGGGTTTGACTTTGAAGATCCAAGGTGAAGAAAACCAAGGATTTAGCAAAAACCAGTTGTGACATGTACATAAATCCCATGATCTGTCATAAAATGGTGTGACCGATCACGACTCAAGGAGCACAACCCTCGAGTGTTATCAAACTTCTGTGTGACCTATCACAAACCCCATGACAGATCACAAGTCATGACTTATCACAAACGCTATGACCGGTCATGGCTGTGACCCGTGTTGTGACCCGAGTCACGAAAATTGGGCATTACATGGCTTGATTCTATTCTACCCCCACATGAGTGGAATCTCGTTTGTGATGAAATATACCCATATTGTGATCTCATTTGAGTCTATTAGGCCTCTTAGAACATAGAAAATAAGAGAAAAAGAAATTTGGGAAGAAGGAAGATAAACTCTTTCCCAATTTGGTAAGTTTAATACATCATTAGGAATTTTTGTTATAATGGATTGTTTTCTTCCATGAACTACTTAGTTTCATTCATTTAATGTTAGATCTACATTAATTTTTATAGAAAAAGTGAATTTGAGATATTGAAGAGGAAAAACTTGAAGAAAAAAAAAACAACAAAGATTTGAAGGATTGTAAGTAATCTTTCTCACAATGGGTCTTATAATGCATATTTCCTTTGGATCTCTTAGAACTCTGTGTTTTGGCTATGGAAACTCTTTGGAATCTCTGGAAACTATGTGTGATCTTTGGATCTAAGCTTCTCTAGTAAGTAATATTTCTTACTATGGATGATATATGATATTTCCTTCTTGGAATTCTCAAATTATGTGAATTTGTGAGTGAATCCTTTAAAAGTTGTAGAGAGCTATGCTCTAAGCCTTTGAACCTTATAGATCCTTGAATCCAAATCTCATTGGTAAGTAATCTTGCTCACTATGGGTGATGTGATGTGTTTTCCTCTTTTGATTTTCAAATTATGTGATGTAACCCATGAAATCCTTTAAGATTATTGGAAATTTTTTATTTCAACCCATTAAACCATGCAGATCTATGATTTCTAACTTGATTAGTAAGTTTTCATACTCCTTATGTTTGGTATGACTCATTTCCTATTAGAATCTCTAAAAATTCTATAGATCTAAACTTTAAACCATTGAATCTTCTTTGATCTTTAGATATACACATTTTGTAAAAAAATATTGTGCTTAAACATTGTGCGAATAGATTTCCATCATAAAATCCTTTAGAACAAGTGAAATCTGAATTTTTTTCATGTGAATCTTTGAAAAAATTTGTGTAAAATTGAGAATCTTTCAAGATCTACATTATTAATGATCAATTTGAAAGGCAACCTTGCTTTGCCCATTTGTTTTCAACACTAAAAGTGATATTTGGATGATCTCTACGCTAAGATTCATTGAAAAAAATCATATGAACTTCTGAATTTCTATAAATTTGTATTAAACTCATTAATTCTATGAAACTCTATGCTTCATATGTTATTATGTGAACTATATGGACCATCTAATCCTATTACATGTTTTGAATCATTGATTCATGTGAAATCTTAATAAACTATTAAGACTTTGATCTTTTGAATATCAAGTTATGTACTACCATCGAATCCAATTGAATCATATACCTTTAAAATGATTGAACCACGGCAATGTCATGCCTATTTTGTTTATACATCATAGAACTACTCTGGCTATTGAAATTATGTGAACCTTCAGACTTATTGATGTGAACCCTATTAGAGTTTAAACCTTTGATTACTTTAGGCTCCGTCACCAGGCTAAGTGTGACCTTTGGACTTTGACCTCTTTAGCCTCTGGACTTCGGACATGCTCTTTGATTCATGGACTTTTGGGCTTATTTCTAGAGCTAAACAGAAATTCGGTCCTTGGGGTTATAACAATGACTCAGAACCCTAACCATGGGGTTGACCAAAGCATACAAATACTTTACATTTCACCTTTGGATATTGAACTTTAGACCTTCGAACATTGAATTTTGGACCCTTTGAATATTGAATCATGTGAACTCCAAACACTTTGAACATCGAACTCGAAACACTTTGAACCATGTGGACTTCGAATCCTTCTGAAATAATGAACTCTAAATGAATCATCGAACATCGAATATTTCTAAACTAACGTAAATCATTAAACTTGTGAGCTTTAACCTTTGCATTGAATTATTCTTCAAACTTAGAACTTTGTATTGGACTTTCCACTTCTTTTTGACATGTGACTATTGTTATGTTTGTACTAGCATGATTATGCTCATTACTTCTATCTCTGCTTTATATCTACCTTTGGACATGCTAGTACTTAGATTCATGTTTTAATTCATATTGTCTATAATCAGTTAGGTTGCTTATAGGTTGGGACTAACCCAACCATTTTTGTTTTTCAAACTGACTATTATTGCAGGTCCTTCATCCGAGAGGCTTGCTACTACACCCTCACTTTTTCTTTTATTTTTACATCTACTACAGATATATTTAGGGACCCTTTATGTTGGGCCCATAATTTTGGACTAGTAGATATTAGTTTCCATTGTGTATATTTTGGGTGAGAGGGCACCCTAGTGATGTGGATATTGATTACTCTACTACATTGATTGTCATTGGAGATTATATTGTTATTCCCGCTGTGACTCATTGTTATTGGACTATTGTGATCTATGTGACTTTGATATGCGCTTCCACAATTTAGTGAACTCTGACTATTGAATTAAATGGACTCAATGAACTTAAAGGATCTTAAGCTAAGTACTAAGTGAGAACTTGTGGAATATTAGATTTCTTTTATCAGTCCATGATTGGGCAATGTATTATGTGATTATCGGATAGTGAAAGAGTAACGAATTTGAATATGAGGTGCATATGAATCTATATCCGAGTCCTAGTTTGGGGGCGCTACACCTTCTCTGGAATTGACTTGGCCAGTCAACTCGGGATAGCTACACATGTTCATTGCCCATGCATAATTAAGTCAAATGGTGTTAGGACATAATTTATCCAATGGTATCTGTAACGGTGGATTCTTCAAGACCAATGGTTGCTTGTGGTTATAGCAAGCAAGTTATGATTTAGGTTCAAGATGGTGGTTGATATTGTTTAGACTATTGTAGGAAACTAATTTATAGTAATTAATTGAACAGATCAAAGAACAATATCATAAAATAAAACAATAGAAATTTATTGCAAAGAATCAAACTACAATTATGTAAAGGAATTATTACTACTAAAATTAGAAATTAAAAGAGTTATAAAGACTTATTAGTTTGTATTGAGGTGTGTCCGAAGGCACTATCCTAAACGGTATTCGCCTCCCTCTAATCAGTACTGTAGGGTGTAGTAAATGACCGTCCCAGGATTCAACAACATAGGCTTCTCCAACCCACACAGTTTGAGAAGTCCTTCAGTGGATAGCAATGAATGTGATTCAAATCCGACTCGATACAACTTAAGAACTCTTTTTCTCAGTTGTAGAACAATACCAAATAAACTTGTAGAGAAAATAATAGAATAAGAGAGAGAGGAGAAAGAGAGAGAATTTTTCAAGTATGTTTAATGTCAAAACCTTTCATATATTTATGGATTTGAAAAGCCACTTAGAAGATGTATCTATAAACACTTTGACACTCTTTCGTTCATGAAAAGTTATTTATTTATGTTTTTAGATGTAACTTGTGTCTCTGCACAAGTTTCTATGAAAAAATCATTGAAATTTTACCGTTTGAGGGAATCTCGATCGATTGAGCTCAACCTGGATCAATCAAGGTGTGCAACCCAACCGATCGGGCTCACCCCGATCAATCGAGGTGGTGTCTCCTAATCGATTGGGCTCCACCCCAATTGATCGAGGTGAACTCAATCCCACTGCCGTATTTTGAATCTCAAAATATAACAATCCCCCCCACAGATTCAAAATACACACAATAAAGACTTAATTTAGATTTGAACGAACGATAATTGAATGCAGTGATACCGATGTCTTTTGGACTTTGAACCGATATTTAGGATATACAAAATATGACTTACTGAAGCATGGTAGAGAAGGCTCTTTTGAACAATTCTTCGTTTATGTAAATCTACTAACTTTGCAACCCACATCTAATTATTTCAAACATTGTCATTTTATCGATTTGACAAATTTTCACCTTGCGTCATTCTTGATTTTCATGAGTTCTCTAGCGAACTTAGCTCAAGCTCTCATTGGAAACTGCCCCACTTCCACACTCATATAGGTGAATCCATCAAGCGCAAACTACAACTAACCGCACCATCCATAGGCTATGAATTCATTAAGCGTTAATAACTCAACCCTTACTTTGTGTTATAGTTTATGCACACTCAACCCTCACTTTGTGTTACAGTTTATGCACTGTCTACACCATAGGAAGGAATAAGAGCATATGCTCTTTGGATAGTGCTCAACGAGTTGTCCTACAACTTCGTTCTTACCCATTTGAACCTACTTCATGGGATCTCTAATCACATAGGTTGGGTTTCCATAGTATAAACTCATGATTGGGTTATCAGTCTCATCCCTTTCGATGTATCTCTCACCACTTTTCTATCAAGTGGTTTTGTCAAAGGATGAGCTAGATTATTTTCTGACTTCATAAAATTTAGTGATATAATACCATTATTCAACATTATTTCCATTATATTGTGTCTCAGGCATATATGCATATTCTTTCCCTTATACGTACTATTCTTAGCTCTAGCTATAGCCACTTGATTATCACACAATATAGACACTGACTGAATCAATCCATTCCATAGAGGAATATCTACTAAAAGATTTCTTAGCTACTTGGCTTCTACACTTGCCTTCTTTAAGGCAATAAATTCGGCCTCCATAGTTGAATGTGATTCACAAGTTTGCTTTGTTGATTTTCAAGATATTACACCTCTACCAAGAGTGAACATATATCCACTTGTTGATTTAGTATCCATTGTATCGGATATCCAATTAGCATCATAATATCCTTTTAACACAAGAGGTATGCCTCTATAACATAAATTGTAGTTAATTGTACCTTTTAAATATTTAAATAATCTGACTATTGTTTACCAATGTGTGTTATTAGGATTATGAGTATATCTACTCAATCTACTTACAGCATATACTATGTCGGGCCTAGTACAATTTTACAAATATGCCAAACTCCTTATACCTCTAGCATACTCTATTTGAGCTTTGAACCCCCCACATTTTTCCTTAAATGTATACTAGCATCATATGGAAAAGATACTAGACTATTATCAAAGTGTATAAATTTTCTCAATATCTTGTCAGCATAGTGTGACTGGTTTAACATCAGTCCACTAGAACTTCTTAGGATTTTAGTACCTAAGATTACATTTGCCTCACCTAAATATTTTATATTAAAGCTAAAAGAAAGAAATTTCTTAGTAGTTTTAACCACTTCTAAACTTATTCCAAATATCAACATGTCATCTACATACAGGCAGATAACTACTCCAGAGTTTTCATTAAATTTATTATATACACATCTATCAAATTCATTTACTATATATCCATTTGAAACTAAAGTTGAATCAAACTTCTTATGTCATTGTTCAGGTGTTTATTTTCGTCCATATAATAACTTTACTAGTCTACACACTTTATATTCTTGACCTGGCACAAGAAACCCTCCGGGTTGTGTCATATATATTTTTTCTTCTAAATCCTCAATTAGAAATGTTTTATTGACATCCATTTGATGTATTATCCATTTATGGATTGCAGCAATTGTAGTAATACTCTTATTATAGTAATTCTCGCAACTGAGGCATAAGTGTCAAAATAATTAACATCTTCTTTTTATCTACATCCTAAAGTTACTAATCTAGTTTTAAATTTATTTATTGTACCATCTGGTTTTAATTTATTTTTAAATACTCATTTACACCCTGTAGGCTTAGTACCTTTAGACAATTCTACCAATTCCCAAGTTTGATTAGCCATAATAGATTCTAATTCACTATCAATATCCTCTTTCTAGAATATTGCATTTGGAGAACTCATGACTTCCTTAAAATTCTTGGGATCATTCTCTACAAGATAAATATAATAATCTTCAAGATTAGTTCGGGGCTTTCTAATTCTTTTACTTCTTTTATCTTTGGGTATTTCCTTATTTTTAATTTCTATTATTTCCTTTATTTTATTGTTGTTCTCAATGTAGATATTTTATTATTCATACAAAATATATCCTCAAACAAATTAAGCATCTTTTACTTCTATAATCGTATTTGGTTCTAGTGTATTATTTTCATATTTTATAACTAGAAATCTAGATGATGCATTATTTTCTGCATAACCTATAAATACATAATTTGTTGTTTTAGATCCTAATTTTTTTATTTTTTTTATGTTTAGGTAGACCTACATTGGCTAGAAAAACCTTATAGTTAAATATTTAAGATTAGGTACATGACCCTCCCACAATTCATAAGGTGTCTTACCGGTCTTTTTATGTGGGACTTTATGTTGTATAAAGCAGGCAGGGGGGGGGGGGGGGGGGGGGGGGGGGGGGGGGGGGGGGGGGGGGGGGGGGGGGGGGGGGGGGGGG
>JAOXJP010044487.1:0-16265 GCA_025762735.1 Platanus orientalis
ATATAATATAATGAGATAGAGAATAGTACCTGAGTCTACCAGTGCCAAGACTGATGCCAAGTGCCAACCAGCTCAATCATCATCATAACCACATAGAGTTTCGGGGAGGCTGATAAGCATCATAGCTATCCTTATCATGATATTGCTGAAATTGTTGTTGTTGTTGCTATTGATGTTGAAACCGCTCTTCTACTAAGCGGCGATAATCCAACCATGAAATATTTGGACTATGCCATGCCCGATAGTTATAAACATATCTCTCGTATATAGAATCATCTACTCTTGAGAGCATTCCATATTGTGGAAAGCCGGGCACTGCAAACTGAGGATGAGAAGTAGAACTAGAACTAGAACCCCGATGGGTTTGACGAGCCTGTGAAACCCGACCCTCGTGATTAAATGATGATGTGGATGAGGTAACAAAACTGGGCCTATGTACTAAAGGTGACCTACGTACTACTATTGGTAATCAAATCCAAAGCTAAAAATAGAATCAATCTATGAAGATCCCTCCTGACTCTGTACTAGTAGTAGCAGACTGGGGGTATTGAGGGAAGAACTCATGATACTGCCCAAAAGAAATCCCCACTGAGGCTCATGCTATCAAAAGATCTAGCTAACATGTCAGCTGTGTGATGGGAACCTTTTTCCACCTCCTGATGTCTCCCTTCTCCCCCCTGACTCGCACCCCTCTTCTTTTGCTCATATTTTAGAGGAGTTGGACGTGGACGTGGATGTGGCCTTGGACGTGGACGTGAACCATGATCTGTATACTGAGTGGCATGGCCAAATTTATCCTCTCCTATGAATGGGCTAATGGGTCTCTGTGTCTGACTTTGACTCGTCCCACCCTCACCATCCCCTCCATCATCATCATCATCATCCCCATCCTCCTCCTCCTGGACCTCCTCCTCCATCATCATCATCATCATCACCAAATTTATCACTATTTGAGGAGCTAGCACTAGCAGTGGCAACACTCATATACTCATCATC
Organism: Platanus orientalis; assembly: GCA_025762735.1. Classification (NCBI taxonomy): domain Eukaryota; kingdom Viridiplantae; phylum Streptophyta; class Magnoliopsida; order Proteales; family Platanaceae; genus Platanus; species Platanus orientalis. Next base: position 997 of record JAOXJP010044487.1, read on the forward strand.
AACTAATCCGCCTGTAATTTGGGGATTTGGCTGACCATGTGGCTGATTTCATTGTTGTGTTTGCATAAATGCATCTACATCTACTCCCATTTAACTTGTTATATGAGAGTTTGGTCGTTCACTTGCCTCATCCAATACTGGCTCTTCGGTCTCCTTAACCCACTTGTATAATGGGTCTTCATCTTCCTCGTTGTAGAAAATTTCTATTAAATCGATGGGGTCGATGTACTCTTTCATATTTTGTTCTTTTTCTGCTTGCTTCAGTTTCAAGCGCAAGTTGTAATGTACGAACACAAGTTTTTGAAGCCTCTTATGTCCAAGTTTATTTCGTCTTTAAGAGTAGATGAGATTAAATGTGCTCCAATTCCTCTCGCAGTCAAATGAAGATGCGGTTTGTGATAAAATACGAATGACAATCTTCTTGAGGTTGGTTGCTTGTGACCCATGCAACATCCACCACTCAACTGCAAAAAAAAATGTGTACAAACAATTGTTGACTGCAACCTTAAATTTCTGTAAAAAATGACATAAAAATAAAATTACCAGGAGCTGTCTTCTGTCGTCTCATGTTTGCCACACCTTGTACAAAAGACCTAGTTGGATCCCTAAAGTATTTTATCTGAAATTAGAAGGCTTCAAAAGTCAGTAAACTAAATTGCATAGTGGAAGAAAATAAAAACAGGGTCAGTGGTAATTGTGGCTACCTCATTAAAAGCCTCTGCTTGTATGTTGGGATCAGGCTCAAATCTCACAATGACTATTTGTAGAGCCTCTAACAAAGTTGGATCCATTCCAATATTGTTGAAGTATTGGTATTGAGGATGGAGATTGTATGCTAAAAATCAAAGAAATACATAACATTTCAAAACCTATCTTTAACCAATAATCAAATAAATATAATTTAAGCAAAATAAAATAACTTACCAACCAGATGTAGTGAGTGGATAAGCATCTTCGTCCATCGAGTTTTAATGATTTTTATGTAGTTTTTGTGACCTTTTGGGGTAGCTGTCTTAATCGCTTCTTTTATTAACCGGATGGACTCAAAAATGTATCCCATGGTTGGTTTTTTGTCTCCGTCAACCATCCTTAGGATTCTCACCACTGGCTGTAATATGTTCACTACCGTGTGACACTGATCTCAGAAAGAATGATTACACACAATTGATTCTACTAATCGTCTTGCTACATTGTTACTCTCCCTATAATCATACCACTAGGATGAAATAAACAATTGCTTTAAGCCAACTTTCTTGTTTACAATATTCTGCAATGCTATGTAGTTGGTGGCAAAGCGTGTAACACATGGTCGCACGATATCACCTTCACATCTCTCTCTCATTATAGCCAATACATAGCTATGGTTATATATGAAATTGGTGACTGTCCTAGCATCTTTTCCATGTCCTTAAGCATGAGGTCTATGCAATATGCTGCACATGGAATCCAAAATAGATATGTTTTTCCATGAACTTCTTTCCAGCTTTTTGGAAATTGTTGCAATTGTCTGTAACTATTTGGACCATATTTTTTTCGTCGACCTCCTCAATAACATTCTCTAACAAGCCACATATATATGTGTGGTTCTTGATAACCTTAAATGCTTCTACAGATTTCAAAAACACAATGACACCATCACAGTAAACCATAAAATTAATGATTGACTGTCTCATAGGACTAGTCCAACCATCACACATGATAGTCACCCCATACTTTAGCCATTTTTTCTTCAATCTACCTATATACTCATCAAGGAGTTCCTTCTCATGGTCCAGATACTTCCCTATCACCTCATATGCAGTGGGTGCCTTCACACCAGGCCTTGCCTTTGCAATCTCATCTATAAAATTCTGAAAGAGAGGCCCTGTAGTTGCGTTGGCTGCAATTTCATGAAAGAACGAAAATCTTGAATATGCTTGGCCCACCTTTTGTTTCATATTCGCCCACATTTCTTTTAGCTCTCTCTACTTGTATTCCTGGAAGGGACATAAAGTAGGATCAATGGGAACGGTGATAGTACAATCCCTCATACTAGAAGCTTGATTGATCCCATGACTCCCACTAATGCCACTACCCTAACCACCCCTAGACCTACCCTACCACCTACTGCTGCGGTTGCCACTACCACCAACATCAGCATTCCTATTAGGTCTCCTGTTACCACTCCCCCCTCCCTCCTCATACGTAGAAGACCCAAAATCGAGCTTGGAAGAGTGCATACATCAAAGTTGCTCTCTTTTGTGTTGATCTGCCAAGCTTGCTCTCACTGCCTGTCTATAATGTTTCATTTGCTCCTCTATCTCATAATCAGATGGATATTGTATTCCATCATCATCATCATCCATATCCATATATCTTTGTGTGGTCTCCTTCAATGCTGCATCCCTATCAATCTTTTTCTTTTCACCTGCCTCTTTCTCAGCCAAGTGATCCTGCATTTGTCTCCTAGTTTTGGGGTGGAACTTTCTCACAATAGGATATCCCTCTATGTTGCCCACCGCCTATATGTTTTAATTGAGTAATCTCTCCACCTTGCATTTATTTCCCACAAAAGTTACATTTTGTTTTTCTTTTGTCCCCACCAATCATAGTGCCATACTGCCTCCCAATATCCTCTTCCTCTGGGATACTACGCGACTAGCGAGACATATTCAAAATCTTGTGGATAAAAATAAATTATATACATAAATATACAGTATAAGTGTAAGTGTGTAACATAATGTAGCTAAATAGGACATACAGTTCTACTACACTTATACATGAACATGAGCATTAAACCATATGTTTGATGTAATTATCTGGTGTTTTAAAAAAAAGAATTTAACTTTTTTTATTAAAAATATTAAAATAATTACAAAAAATATAATAGAATTAAGATAAACATACTTTGTATGTGTCAATATGTTCAAATATGTTTTCTAAATTTTTTCTTATTTTTTGGCATTTTTCGGAATTTTTTAATTATTAAATAAATACAAATTTTTTTCCAGAAATCTAACAAAATGACATATTGTGTGTAAAATGGTATGTAATATGTCACATAAAAAATTTGACCAAACAATGCTCATTTCATATAATTTTTTTAATTTTCCTTAATTTTTTTATTTTTTCAAAAAAAAAATACATTTTTTTCTGAAAATTATTTTTTTTCCATGAATGTATAACATATAAAAAATTTACAAGGATTAGAGAAATTACCGAAGTCTTTGTTGAGATTTGGGGTTTCAGGTTCGATCTTTCAATCGGACTCAAATCTTCATTTTTAAATGAAATGGACTCAAGTGGAGTCCTAGATTTAGGCTATAGAAACTAAATCAAGCAAGAGATTGCAAAAAAAAAAAAAAAAAAAATTTAAAGAATTTAGGCACTTGGTTTACAGGTTCCCCTTCGGCTGCGAGACATAAGACAGGGTGTCTCACATCTCGCCTTATTTTTAAGGCTAAAAAAGGTTAAAACTGACCATGATTTTGCAAAATGGAGTCGTCTTGCGTGAGACATCTCACAGTAACTTGTATAGGGGGTTTTTTTCGCATTACATAACCTTTTCATGCCACAGGGGCACGATACCGAGTCATCTCGCGCGAGATGGCCCGTCTCACGTGAGATTTTGAACCATGGTCAAGAATGCTTTCCTACCTGGAGACTTAAAGGGAGAAGTATATATGATCACTCTACCAGGTTTCTATATGATATATGCTGACGAGAAGGTTTGCAAATTAAAAAAAAAAGCATTGTATGGCTTGAAACAATCTCCCCGTGTGTGGTTTGAGAGATTTAGATCAGCCATGTTGAAGCCTGGAAACAAGCAAGCTCAGGCGGATCACACCTTATTTGTCTGTAGGTAAGGCCCTCGAGTGACAGTTTTAATAGTATATGTTGATGACATTATAGTCACAAGAAATGATGCTACTGAAGTGGCACGGTTGAAAGCAAGTTTAACAAATGAGTTTGAGATTAAGGATCTTGGTTCTCTCCAATACTTTCTTCGGATTGAAGTTGCCCAAGTTAAACAAAGCATTTTTCTGTCTCACAGAAAGTACATGTTGGATTTGCTAAAAGAATCTTTTATGGAAGGTTGTAAACCTTGTGCTACACCAATTGAAGTAAACCATAGATTAAAAGAAGATGACAGTGAGAGACTTGTTGATGCTGGGAAATTTCAAAGATTGGTGGGCTGTCTCATTTACTTATCCCTTACTCATTCTGACATCACATATGTTGTAAGTATTGTTAGTCAATTCATGCATGCACCAACGGAAGAACATATGGAGGCAGTATACCAGATTCTTAGATACTTAAAAGGTTGTCCAGGAATGAGCATCTTATACCGAAGACATGGACATAATCGTGTGGAGATTTATACTGATGCTGATTAGGCTGGATCACTCACAAATCGTAGGTCTACATCTGGATACTGCTCCTTCGTTGGCGGGAACTTAGTCACATGGCAAAGCAAAAAGCAATCAGTGGTCGCCAGGTCAAGTGCTGAAGTAGAAATTAGGTCCATGGCTCATGACATTTGTGAATCATTGTGGTTGAAATTCTTGTTATCCAAATTGGGATTTTACATAAAAGAACCTATGAGCCTCTACTATGACAACAAAGTCACCATTAGTATTGCACATGATCCAGTGCAACAAGATCTAACTAAGCATGTGGAGGTTGATCATCACTTCATCAAAGACCATATTAAGAAAGACAATATTTGTATCCCCTTTATTCAAACTCATGATCGGTTGACAGACATTTTTACTAAGGGTCTGAATGGAGCACAGTTCATGTTTCTCGTGTGCAAGTTGAGAATGCTCAATATTTATTCTCCAGATTGTTTCTTACTGTGCCATATGGCAAGATATCCTAGAACAAAGGAATAGTACTCTGATGTGGACCGTCGATCAGTCAATGAGCTTGCCCAATCAGCATCAGAGTACGCTGCCACGGCTACTTGTTAATGATCAACTTTCTTATACATAATTCCTTTGCCTAGGCAACCCTTTAGATATCTTAAAACCCTGTAAATAGCTTCCATGTGTGTCTGAGTAGGAGCATGCATGAATTGACTAATCACACCCACTACATATCCTATATCAGGCCGAGTTAAGGATAAGTAGATGAGACGCCTAATAAGTCATTGATATTGGCTTACATCAATCAACCTTTCACTGTCACCTTTTAACTTGTGATTGGCCTTAATAGGAGTAGCACACAGTTTACATCCCATCATTCTAGAGTCCTTCAGCAAGTCAAGAACATACTTCCTTTGACATAGAAAGATTCTTTGTCGAGATCTAGCCACTTCAATCTTCAAAAGGTACTTTAGTGAGCCCAAATTCTTAATTTCAAATTCTCTTGCTAGATTGCTTTTTAGTAGTCCTACTTTCACTTCATCATTTCCTGTAACCACAATATCATCAACGTATACAATGAGAGCCGTTACTTTGCTACTTGCTTTTTTCGCAAATAAAGTATGATCTGTTTGACATTGTTTATATCCATTTGTAATCATTGTTGCCTGGAACCTCTCAAACCATGCTCTTAGTGATTGTTTTAAGCCATAAAGTGCCCTTTTTAGTTTACACACTTTTCCTTTTGCTCCTAGCATTTGAAAATCAGGTGGTGTATCCATGTATACCTTCTTTTCTAGATCACCATGTAAGAAGACATTTTTCTCATCAAATTGGAGTAAAGGCCTTCCTTGATTTGCAGCAAAAGAGATTAGAACTCGTACTGAATTCATCTTTGCCATAGGGGCAAAAGTCTCTTGGTAATCAATGCTAAAAGTTTGTGTACACCCTTTTGCAACTAAGCAGGCCTTATACCTATCAACTATTCCATCAGGTTTATGCTTCACATTAAATACCCACTTCCATCCAACTGTCATCTTTCCCTTTAGAAGAGTAACAAGCTCCCATGTTTAGTTCTTTTCCAGTGTTCTCATTTCTTCCTCCATAGCGGCTTGCCACTGTGCCTGTGCTAAGGCTTCATATACTCTGCAGGGTATATAGTGATTGAAGACAAGGAAACAACATAGTTTCGAAAAGAAGGCGATATTGCATAATAGGAAACAAAGTTAAATAAGGGGTGTTGAGTACATGTTCTAACAACTTTCTATAGAGCAATAGACATGTTAGAATCATCTACTTCAGGAGGGGAAGAAGATGTGTTACCTGTTTCAAGAATTGAATCCAAAGAAGACACTAGAATGGGAGCACAAGGATTCTAGTCATCCACTTGCTCTTGCCCGTTTGAGTCACCTTTCTTCTTTCTTCGAGTGTATACTTTGAGGTCAATCTCCCCCTCTCTACCAATACCAGTTTTGTTAAAATAGAATGAATAAAGTGGGACAGGAAGTGGAATTGTGGAAGAAGACAGCTCTTCACCTGAATGCTCCCCCTGAAGAAGAGTTTTAACCGAAGAAAAGAAGGGAACAGATTCAAAAAATGATACATCCCGAGACAAACTTTTTTCAAGTGGGTGAAAGCACTTATACCCTTTTTGATAAACACTATAATCCAAAAAGACACACTTATGTGCTTTTGGATCGAGCTTCGTTCAATCAGATTTAGATGTGTACATAACAAATACACCCAAATGTTTTTGGGAGAAAAGAGAACAAAGGAGTTCTAGGTGATAAGACTTCAATTGGATATTTAAAAGAGAGAACACGGGAAGGCATCCTATTCATGAGATAGGAGGCTGTTTGAATGACATCAAACCAAAAGGTTTTAGGCACATTCTTCATAAACATGAGCGCGCGAGGAATCTCAAGTAAATGCCGATTCTTACGCGCAACCACCCCATTTTGTTTAGAAGTACCAGGACAAGTGGTTTGGTGGACAATTCCAAAAGCATCAAAGAAGGAAGACATAGAGTTGGAGAGGTACTCTCCCCCATTGCCAGATCACAAAATGCGAAGTTTGGTGCCAAACTATGTATGAATTATGTTATAAAACGATTTAAATGTAGTACACATCACTTTTTTCTGCAATAAGTATACCCATATAACATGAGAGTAATCATCCACAAAAGCAACAAAGTAACGAAAACCAGATAGAGAAGTAACAGGTGAAGGCCCCCACACATCAAAATGAACAATATCAAAAGGAGACAAACTTCTATTATAACTTAATGGATAAACTAAACGATAGTGTTTTGCCAACTGTCAATATTCACAATGAAACATATTCAAAGAAAACTGAAATTTGGGAAAGAGTTTCCCTAACAAAAAAAAAAAGAAGGGTGACCAAGACGATGTCACTGGAATAACTCATCTATAGTGGTAGGAGAGATGTTCGTCTTTATTGTTGAAGATGCAATAGATAACTGAGGTGATGAATCCAGAAGATAGAGACCATCCTTCTCATGCCCCATACCAATAGTCATCTTTGTCTTCAAATCCTAAAACACACTATGAGAAGGGAAGAAAATGACACATCAGTTAAGACTATTGGTAAGATGGCTAATGGATAACAAGTTCAATATAAAATTAGGCACATGAAGAACTGACGATAACAACAAGGAAGGAATAGCAGTAATGTCACCATGTCCAACAATAAAGGAATAGGTACCATCTGCAATATGGACTTTGTCCTTACCAGAATTGACATGGTAAGATTTGAAGATGGACGACATACTAGTCATGTGATGGGATGCCCCTGAATCGATGATCCAAGAGTTTTGTGAAGGGGAAGCAGACTCGGATAAGGCAAATGCAGATATACCTGAAGTCAAAGCTGCAAATGATGATGTAGGGGTGGCGGGAGAGGTATCGAGTTGAGAAACAAACCGTCAGAAGGCCTCAATCTCCTCTATGGATAGATGACTCTTTGATAAGGAAACAAATGTGGGAGTAGTTGGTTCTGAGGATATGGAAGTGACTAAATGTGCACTGGGTCTATTATCGCTAAATCGACCTCCACCTCTAAATGAGTTTGATCCACCTCTCTGATACGGACGTGGAGGGAGATCTTATAGACATCCATGTAAAGCCCAACACTGGTCCTTAGTATGCCCGAACCTACCACAATGCTCGCACTTGAGGCGATCACGATCATCATAGGTACTAAAACGTCCACCACAACCACGAGTAGGACTCCCACGGCCACCTCAGCTAGAGGTTGATATAAAGGTTGATTTTTTAACTGCAAATGACACATTCATCACACCACGTCTACCCTCTTCTCTATGAATGTGTGCATACACTTCATTAAGGGATGATGGATTCATTTTTAGGATTTGGGCTCTAACCTGCTCATATTTAGAGCTTAGGCCAACTAGAAACTCAAACACTTCGATCTCCTTGACATGTTTCCTGTAGGCTGTGGCATCCTTTGTATAAAAGGGGCAGTATGTGGTATAGTGACCCAATTCTTCCTACAATTTCTTCAAGGAGGCATAATAAATGGCCATGGGTTGATCCCCTGTTTAAACTGAGCAATTTTCTGTCATAGTTGGTACACTTTGGCAGCATGACTAATTTCTGAATAAGTCTGAGATATATACTCTCAGATTTAATGAGCTGTTTCTAAGAACAGGTCGTGATCACTGATTTTCGGCTTCAATGAACTCAACAACCATCCCTTAACAATAACGTTTTCGGTCTTCCACTTTGAGTACTTTGGATCCTCCTTAGGAGGAGCCTCTATCTCACCAGTTAAGTATTCTTCTTTATCCTTGCCTTGAATGTAGATCAATACAGATTTTGACCAAGTAAGATAGTGCCATCGAACTTAACAGTGGTGATCTGTAGTTATAGAGAACCCCCTAGGACCAGACAACTCGTATTCTAGCTTGACTCTCTAGAGGTTTGGCTAGATTTTTTATTTTCAGCCGCCATGATGTAGCTCATACACAAATCGCCAACAACGCTGCAAATAAGGTTACTGTAACCTTCATAGATCCAAACACACCAATACGATTCACCGAGCACAGTACAAGAGCCAAACTCAGCCCGGAAACGTGCCGAGACCACCAAATCGTCGCAAACAAGCCAAAAAACTCAAGGAGAAGCCAAACATATGTGCACAAGGGCGACAACATACACCACGATCAACATCACCATTTTTTGCAATTTTTAATTAAAAAACATCGAGAAAAAACCCCCAAAAATCGTCTGACGGCAACTTAGAAAGACAAAAATCATTGTTGAAGCTTCAAAACTTAACCAAATCACACGAGATTAAGTCCTATAGGCTCCTCTCTCCAAAACGATCCTACATGTACCAAAAAATAAAGCTAAAAACTTCCCATGCAATCATATCGAGCGATTTGACAAGATTTGAGAGATTTTTCCAACTTCAAAAAATCTCTTCGAAAAACCACTTTCCATTGATCAAAAAATTCCACAAAAATCACAACAATTCTCTATAAATCAAAATGACATAGATCCCTAGGGTTGAGCGTCTGTAGCCATACAGAGATGCTGACGTCAACGTCTGTACCAACACAACTTTTTTGTGTTTTTTTTTCCTCAGCAGCGATCGAACTTGGTGTTAGCTCTGATACCAACATGAAATTGGTAAGGAAGAAAGAGAGGGAGAAGAAGAGAAGAAAAAAGGGAAGAAGGGAGAGAACCTTTGGGGAAATCGTATGTGTGTATCTCACACACGAAATATTTTATTAATATATATGTAAAGAGCTAGATAGTATACCATATGTATACATGTATATGAGACTTTTACCAATACTACCCTCAAAGTAATGTATCTCAACAATTACCTCAAGTGCAACTCGTAATCGGAAGAACAAACCTTTGGGCAAATCATAAATCATACTCCCTAGTCTTTATGCACCAAATTTCTAAGTCTCTGTTCGATTATCTTCGCCAATTTTTCATCTTGATTCCAAATGGTACGTTGTGAACTTGAATCCAAAATGGTTGAAGTAGTTAGTCGTTCCATCAGCTCTTACAACTCCTTGGAGAAATTGTCCTTCTATTTTGGTTGTCTCGATTGTATTTCCACAAGCTGATCACCAACCCCTTGAAATGGTTGATTAATCTCCATCTCTCTTTTGATGTTGAATCACAAGGATCATCTCTAGAGATTTACGACGGTAATTTTGTTAAAGCCTGTAAGTAGTTTTTGTCATGGTTTTAAAATTCAGCCAATCCCGGATTGGACTGCCTAATTTGACTTGGGATCGAATGAGACTGGTCCAATCTGAGGGTGCAACTTGCGAGTTGCATGGGATCGGAAGATCCATGCATGGATCATCCGATCTAGGGACGGATCGTCGAAGATCGGACGATCCATACATGGGATCATCTGATTCCTTATTTTTGTAACAGGATCGTTCAATCCCCAATTCAGTCGTCCTATCCTAGAGTAGATCATTTGATTAGAGTCGGGATCAAACGATCCATACCAATGATCATTCAATCGAAAGAAAACCCCCCCAAAAATGATGGGGGCTTTAATAAAAACTCCCCATTCTTGTTCAAAGAAGCTCTAGAGCCCTCTTTTTGTGTCTAATTCGTTCCATAACAGAAATTTCTTGCAATCTTTGACAAGAAATTTATCAAAAACTTGAAGATTGTTTGAATCAAAGCTTGTTTTTTGTGTGTTCTTTATCAGATCAAAACTGATGTGAGTTTTTTCATTTAATCTTGAAATTTCTTGTTTTTTTTTTTTTGTAGAAATCAGTAGATAAGCACAAATAAATGCTAGATTTACTAGTTTTAAGCATCAATAACATGATTTGAAGCAGAGATAGAAGATCTAAGGATTTTATTTTTTGGTGAAAATGGGTATAATAAAAAATTAGGAAAAAAATGAAGTAAAAATAATGGGACATATTATTGATGAAACAACTATAGATTTATGGGTTTGTGATCAAAACCCACTGATTCATGGCATTGAATTTTGAAAATATATATATATATATTCCAAAAGTTAAAAATATATATTTTTAATCAAAAAATAAGTAATTATTGCTAGCTATGCTTTCAACACTCCCCATCACTAGAGGTGATCTTTGATGAAATGTTTATCCACTATCACATGCTTGGTTCTATCATGTTTGAAAGGGTTATGAGCAATGCTTATTGCTGCCTTGTTGTCAAACATAAAGTCATTGGGTCATGAGAAGGAAATCCCGACTCAATCAACAACCCCCTAAGCCATTGGAATTCACAAATTCCATGGGTTATGGACCTAAACTCTGCTTCTACACCCAATCTAGCTACAATAGGCTATTTCTTGCTTCAACACATAACCAAGTTTCCACAACATATATACAGTAGTTGGATGTAGACCTCTTGTCAGATACAAATCCGATCAAGTTAACATCTATGTATGCTTCAACTTGAAGATCTGCTCTCTTACTGTATAAGAGACCTTTACCAAGACATCCCTCTTAAGTATCTAAGGATTCTATAGATTGCCTCCAAATGAGCTCTCGTGGGTACATGCATGAATTGATTGACAACACTGGTAGCATATGCGCAATGTCCGGTCTAGTCATGGATAGATAAATAAGATGGGACCGGTCTTTGATATCTCCTAGTATCAATAAGACGGGAATCATCCTCTTCTTTCAATCTATGATTCTGGTTAATAGGAGTCTTACAAGACCTATATCTTGTCAAGCCTATCTCCTGTAGAAGATCTAACACATACTTTCTTTGTGAAAGAAAGATTTATTTATTGGATATAGCAACTTCAATTCTAACAAAGTACTTTAGTTGGCCCAATCCTTAATTTCAAACTCTTTTGCCAGTTGCTCCTTAAAGCCTTTTTACATCCATTTTACTATTCCCAGTTATTATAATATCATCCACATATACAATCAAGGCAATCACCTTGACACTTTACAAAGAGTGTATGATCAACATTGCATTGTCTGTATCCATTCTTCACCATAGCACATTGAAACTTTTCACACCATGTCTGTGGGGATTGCTTGAGACTATACAAAGCCTTCTTCAACTTCATACCTTGCCTTTTGCAGCTGAATGAACAAAACAAGTGGTGGATGCATATATACTTCCTCTTCCAGGTCACCATGAAAACATGCATTCTTTACGTCAAATTGTAACAGTGACCATCCTTGATTGGTGGCAAGAGAAATAAGGACCTTTACAGAATTCATTTATACTATTGGGCCAAAAGTCTCATTATAATCAATATTATATGTCTATGTGTACTCTTTAGCCTCCAAAGAAGTCTTCAGAATGGTGTTTTACAGTAAACACCCATTTACACCCAATTGGTTTTTTTTATAGGAAGATCCATCATCTCTTAAGTGTGGTATTCCTCAAGAGCTTTCATCTCTTCTTCCATAGCATCATTCCAATTTGGTTGAGAGAGTGCCTTAGATACACTATGAGGCACAATTACATAAGACAAAGTGGAAACAAAGGTGCAAAATGATGGAGACAAAGCACTATATGATACAATTTTGGATAAAGGTTGGTCAGTACAAGATCTCCTACCCTTCCTAAGTGCAATGTGAACATCATAATCAACAGTTATGTAAGGAGGATTACCTGTTTCAATTGGATTGAAGGAAGGGTCATGGTGAAGTACATGAGTATGAAGTGAATCCCTTCTTGTTGTCCACCACTTTTGCCCTTATATAAACCTTCTCATATGGTTTTACTATTGTGCCTTTGCAAGTCTTTTCCTCTCTATAGACACCAATATCCAAGGAACATGAAGGTATGTTAAAAAAGTACATGGGCATGAGTAATGGTACCAATTGAGAAGAATACAACTCTTCATTACAACTCTCCCCTTGAAGAGATGTCTACGATGATGAGAAGGATGGAGTGGACTCAAAAAATGGGACATTCATAAACACAACACTTTTGAGAAGAGGGAAGGTGACACTTGTATCTCTTCTGAGTTGATGTATATCCCAAAATACACATTTGAGAGCCTTTGGGTCTAGTTTGGATCTATTAGTCTTAGACACATGAACTAAACACATGCTATCAAAGATTGTTGGGGGAAAAGGGAAACAACTAAGACAAGGAAGAGAGTAATTCAATTGGTTGCTTAGAGGCCAATACACAAGAGTGGAACCTATTCATTAGATATGCAGCTGCAAGAAGAGTGTTAGACCAAAAAACCTTAGGGACAATCATAGTGAACCAAAGAGGTCTGACAATCACAAGAAGATGATGGATTTTTTTTTTTTTTTTCTTTTGGCTACTCCATTTTCTTCAAATGTACCTAGATAGGTGGTCTGATGAACAATACCAGACTCACTAAAGTAAGAAGAAAGCACTCTTGACATGTACTCACCACCATTGTTTGATCAAAGTATACAAAGTGTAGCTTCAAACTGAGTAACCACCATCTTGTGAAACTCTTTGAACATGGAAGATACCTCACTTTTACTAATGCAGATGCCGTCTCCAATGGAGGGGCTAAAGATGAAGTGGATCACAAAAGAAGGGCTTGGTTGGGGTTTGGACCCCGTATGGTCCCTTAGAGATGTATGAGAATAATTTCCATGGTACAAGATTTGAGGGTAGTTTAGGTATTGAATAAATATGGGTGGATATTGTAATAAGGTTGAATGCCATGGGGTTTTTTGGAATTTTACAAGTCTTAGAGCTGGTTGACAACTAGAGTGTTTTCTTTCTTTTATGTAGTCTTTTAGTCTTATTATGATTCTCTTTATTTAGGGAAGAGTAGAATTTGAAATACTTGGAAGAGAGGTTTAGTAGTTTCTAATTTTTATTAAATTCTAAGTAACTATTTAAGGAGAAACACCACAACAAATTGGGAATGAATGGTTGATAAAGAATTCGTTAGTTTGAGTCTTTTGCTTCCTCTTGAATTCTCCTCAAACACCCTATGTGGGTATTTGGAGATCCTTATAGTGCATGCATGTATCTTATATCTTCAAGGGTTTCTGTTGTGTTATGTCCTAACCCCTCAAGAAGCTTTCTATTTGATTTGCAAAAGAGTTGGGGCTCATGACATCTCTCTATCCCATCCTTTCTTATTCATGAGTTTCTTGACTCCAGAACCCTCGTGAGTTTATTGGGTTTTCTTCCTTTATTGCTACTGGATACAGGATTACCACAAACAGCCACATGAAGGCTTTCTTTTGGGAGTGCTCTACTGCCTGAACCTTAACAACTGAAGTACTGTTCTAGATAAGTGATTTTTACCTTCTGTTAATCCATCTTTTGGATTATTTCTTTATAATTCTGGTGTGTTTTGGTTCTCAGTCCCTATTATCCTTTTGGCAATTCTCAGTCTAATTTGGTTATATATTTTGGTTGGTATTCTTGCTCATAATTTGTTGTGATTACAACAACTAAATCCCTAATTGCATTAGGTCCTAAACTCCTCTTTCTAGGGATTTCTTCACATATTGGGTTTGTTGGAACCCAAAACCAAATCTGATTTGTATTAAACCTTACATTCTTATAGTTTTCTGATTAACTTGAAATCCTAGGTGTTACTTTTCCTTACTAATATGATGAAGACATCAGGTCCAGGTAGGAGTTTCAGGTCTATCAGAGACAACGCAGGAGGGTTGGTTTCACTAGAGGATATTTTTTATGTTTTATTCCCTAGCACATTATATGAGAGTACTTTTGTCTTAGTAGGGTATTTTAGTGGTATTTTTGTTATTATATGTAATTTAGGGTTATTTTGAGCATGAGATTGTGCTAGGGAGGGTATTTTAATATTTGCATTATGTAGGGTGTAATAAGCCTAGCCATGGGGACTATAAAAACACCCCACACGACCAACACTCTTTTTATGATGATGAATAAAATAAATCTTTGCAGCTCACGTTTGACCTCTTGATGTCTTCTTTTTCCTCTTTTGGTTGCAAGTGAAGAGCATAAAAACCCTGGAATGGGTCTAGGTTCAGTCCTAGTTTAACGGTAGTAGTAGAGGCTACTCCCTCCCCTTGGGTTAAAGGCCTTCTACATCTTCTTCTTCTTCTTCTTTTACTTTGTCTACAAAACTTTACTGTGCTGGATTTAATTGGACTGCAAGAATTACAACACTATTTCATCTTCTTCAAGATTTTGGATCAAAAAATCATCCAAGGAGTTGTACTAAAGCAGTATAATCAGATTAAGGGCCTCTCCATTAACTATGGTGGCTATTTGAAGAAGTTTATTGCAAGCATATTGAGTTGCAAATGTGACAATCAGCAAAGAGGGTTCAACACAAGATTGACTCCAGCCCCTTAACTATTGGGAGCAAGGTTCAAAATATTGTTATCGCAACTCATATCGCGGACCCGAGATATGGGTACGTCTCGCGTATCGCAGCTTATCGCGGAGCTGTCTC
>JAOXJP010044508.1:0-16265 GCA_025762735.1 Platanus orientalis
GTTGCTCATAGAATTAGAGCATGATGGTTGAAGTGGAGAGGTGCTTCTGGAGTGTTGTGTGATAAACGAATACCACTGAAATTAAAGGGAAAATTTTATAAGATAACTATAAAACCAGCCATGCTTTATGGAGCAAAATGTTGGGCAGCCAATAAACAACACGTACATAGAATGAGTATGGCTGAATGAGGATGTTAAGATGGATGAGTGGCAAGACTAGAAATGATAGAATTATGAATGAATCCATTTGTGGGAGCTTATGTAGCACCAATAAGTGATAAAATGAGGGAAAGTCGATTGAGGTGGTTTGGTCATGTGCAACAAAGACCAAGGACTGCGCTTGTGAGGAGTGAGACAATGCAAGTTGAAGGTGCTAGAAGGACTAGAGGAAGGCCAAAATTGACCTAGGTTGTAGTAGTAAGAAGGGACATGACAGGTTGTAATTTAATGGTAGATATGGCTCTACACAATGTGAATGGTGGAACAGGATTTGTGTTGCCAACCCCAATATTTGGGATAAGGCTGTTTGTTATTGTTATAAGCAATCTATCAGTTTTATTGCTTGGGCCTAACCTAATGCAGGAAGGATATTTTGTTAAAGCTTTTGATAGGGAAGAAGACGGGTTTAGAAGCTTTCTAGAATTGCCTCATGGTGCAAAATACATTTTCTTTCTCATGGAAAATAATTTAACTAGAACACCAAGTTAATTTTTTATACATAATTTATTTTATGTACCCTACTAATTCAATGAAATCACCGGTTCTACCAAGTGTCCTATAGGTTGAGCTGATTTTTCTGATTATATGAGAAACTCCTGTAGGAATACAATATAGAAATAGAGAAGAAGATGAAGAAGGGAAGTCGTTTGGAGAAATTGTATTAGAAAAGTATCTCTTGCGGTTGTCTTATTTGACTATTTATAATAGTGTGGATGGAAGTGGAATACCATCCTTACCGTAATGATTACAAAAAACCCAACTATATATTGTTTCACCTATAAAGACAAATATACCTACTACCCACTTATGCAACATACTTCAGCACTCCCCCTTAAGCTGGAGTATATATTATTCATGCCCAGCTTGCCAATAATTTCATACAACCTTACTTTTGTCACTCCTTTGGTTAAGACATCTGCCAACTATTGTTTGTTTTTCACAAAGGGTGTATATATTAGCCTAGATAATAGTTCTTCCCTGATAAAATGCCTATCCACCTCTATGTGTTTACTTTGATCATGTTTTACAGGATTATGAGCTATAGTGACAACAGCCTTGTTATCACAATATAAACTCATGAGTACTTGTATCACAAAACCAATCTCCTGAAATCAGGTCCTTAACAACAACACTTTACACACCCCATGAGCCATGGATCTGTTTTCTACTTTCGCACTAGATTGAGCAACAATAAATTACTTCTTGCTTCTCCATTTTACTAGTTTACCTCCTAAAAATGAACAATACCCCGAAGTAAATCTTTTGTTTGTAGTTGACCTTGCCCAATCTGCATATGTACACACTTCAACTTGCATGTGCCCATAATTGGAAAACAACAACTCTCTCCTGGAGCTGATTTTAGATATCTTAAAATCTAATAAGCAACTTCTAGATGTGAAATTCTTGGAGCATCCATAAATTGGCTAGCCACTCTAATAACAAACATTATATTAGGTCGAGTGAGGGACAAATAAATGAGTTTCCCTACTAACCGTTGATATCTTCTAGCATCAATCATTAGTCGTCCATCTTGATCATTCAACCCATGATTAACTTCAATAAGAGTTTTTGCAGGTCTTGTTCCTAGTAAGTCTGTTTCAGTCAACAAATTTGGGATATATTTTCTTTAGGATATGACAATTCCTTTCCTTGAGCGAGCAACTTCAATCCTTAAGAAATAGCACAATACTCCCAAATCCTTAACTTCAAACTCACTTTTACGATGAGACTTCAGTTTTTATACCCCTCCTAGATCATTCCTAGTTACCACGATATCGTCTACATAAATTATCACTGCAATAGTGCCATTTTGTGTATGGTTGACAAATAAGGTGTGATCCACTTGAGATTGTCAATATCCCACATTTTTTAGACTTCTACTGAATCTCTCAAACCAGGTTCTTGGAGACTGTTTAAGTTTGTACAATGTCTTCTTCAACCTGCATACCTTCCCTTCACTTCTTGATATTAAAACCTGGAGGCAACATCATATATATTTCTTTATGTAGATCTCCATGCAAAAACACATTTTTCACATCAAGTTGCCGTAAAGGCCTACTCTTATTAGCTTCAATAGCCAACAGAACTCTGATAGAGTTCATCTTCTCCACAAATGCAAACGTTTCATGGTAGTCAATTCCATACATTTGTGTGTACCCTTTTGTGACAAACCTTGTTTTATACCTCTCAATCGATCCATCTACCTTATACTTGACAATATAAACCCACTTATATCCCATAAGTTGCTTTCCCTTTGGAAGATCACAAAGTTCCTAAATATCATTTTTTCAAAAGCTTTCATTTCTTCACATGTGGCATCCCACCACTTGGACTAGGAAATAGCCTCTTTGAGGCTATATGGAACTATTATAGATGAAACCGAATTAACAAATGAAGTATAAAAAGCATTCAAGGACTGATAAGAGACAAAATTGGAGATAGGATGGTTAATACATGAACGCTTTCCTTTGTGGAAAGCAATTGGAAGACTATCATCTGACTTAGAGAACAAGAGAACATTACTTGGGTTTGAAGAAACAACTGGAGGTGGAAGATTGGTTACAACCTTTTATTTCATTGTATAAACCTGTAGATCCTTTCCACCCCCTAATGGACTATCAAAAACAAATGGATGAACTAGAATATGTAAAGGTAAAATTGAAGGAAGACACGATGATGAGCTCTCTTCACCACAATGCTCACCCTGAAGAGAGGTAGAGAAAGAAGAAAAAAAAAAAAAAAGATTTAAAAAATGACACATCCATAGAAAAAAATTTCTTTCCAAAAGTTGGATGATAACACTTATATCCTTTCTATGAAGTAGGAAATCCAAGAAATATGCACTTCAAAGCTCTAGTGTCCAACTTGGTTCTATCTCGTTGTTTGGTGTGAGCAAAACAAATACACCCAAACACTTTAGGAGGAACTAAAAACAAAGGATGAGGACATAAAACAGTCATGGGAGACTTGAAATCAAGAACTTAAGAATGCATGCAATTAATAATATATGATGCAGTCAATAAAGCCTCTAATTAGAATGTTTTAGGAACATGCATAATAAAAGGAAGGGCTCTTGTGACTTCCAAAAGATGTCTATTCTTGCATTCAGTCACCCCATTTTGTTGAGGAGTACCAACGCAAGTAATTTGATGTTTAATGCCACAACAAGTCATGTAGGTCTTTAAAGCAGAAGAAATATACTCCCCTCATTGATAGATCTTAACATCTTAATGGACGCATCAAACTATGTCTGAACCATTTAATGAAAATTTTCAAAATTTGAACTTCATCCTTAGTTTTCATAAGGTAGACCCAAGTACATTGAGAGTAATCATAAAAAAAAAGCAACAAAATATCGAAACCCAAACAAAGAAGTAGAGGGAGCAGGTCCCCAAACATCAGAGTGAATAATGGAAAAAGGAATCGAACTTTTATTATTACTCAAAGGATATGAGTTTCTAACATGTTTTGACAATTTTCAAACTTCACAATCAATATCCAATGAAGAAATAGATGGAAACAAACTAGTAAATAAATATCTCATAGATAGAAAAGACATATGACCCATGCAGTTATGCCATTGCATTAACCGAGTTTTATTGATTTGGACACTACTAATAGACTGGAAAGCAGGAAGGGATGAGGGAAGTGTATTAGCATCAAGGAGATAAAGGCCACCAGCTTCACTGCCGTTGCCAATCGTTCTCTTCAAATCCAGCTTATGAAAGACAAAATGTGATGGGAAAATAATAACAAAACAATTTAAATCCCTAGTAAGACAACTAATGGACAGCAAGTTAATAGCAAATTTTGGAACATGTAGGACAAATGATAAGGATAAAGTAGGTGGAACATGGACATTCCCTTTCCCATAAATGGGGGACAGTGTTCCATCGGTAACCTTGACTTTATCTTTACTAGAGCAAGCATAATATGAGGAAAATTAAGATGATAGACCTGTCATATGGTTGGAAGCATGGAGTGGAAGAAACATTAAGAGCAATGGCATGGGTACTTGGCCAAGTTGAGACGAAGGAGGAAGTTGAAGGATTATGTATTTCCATAGAGCCCTCTAACTGAAACATGAATCAACGAAGATTCTTAAGTTCTTCTTTGGGAACTGTAACCATTCGCCGTGAAGATTCACCTAGAAGAGAAGTGTTAGAACTGTCTTTTGAGGAGGATGATCAATACTTGTTTCATTGCCATGGGAAGAAGCTGAATTAGCCTTCATGAATCATGGTTTCTTGAACTTTTCAGGATGCCTGACAAGGTCCCAACAATTCTCCTTTGTGTGTCTCATTTTCCCATAGTGGCTACATTTTAACTTGTCTTTCTTAATTGAACCACATCTCCAATTTGATTTCTCCTTGTCATCAGAACCAAATTTAAAAGTCTTCATGAAGCCACTCTTGCCTCCTTTTTGAGGTGCTAGTGCAGAGATGAAGGCAGATCGCTCTGAAGGGCTAGAAAAGCTATATTGTTGCATAACACTCCAAAAAATATCTTCACTCTGGGCAAACACATAGACCTCATTCAATGATGGAACCTCTATCTCTACTAAGTATTTGAACTTGCACAAGTTCAAGATCAGCATTTAACCTTGCCAAGAGTTCAAAAATTCTGGTTCTCTCAACTTTATAATGATTAAGTTCCTCCCACATACTTCGTAAAGCAACAAAATAACTCCAAGGCTTTTCTCCTCCAAATGAAGATGAACAATTTTTTGATTCAAGTGATAAACCCGCACAAAATTATTCACTTGAGAGTAAGTCTATGCATTTGAATCCCATATCTCCTTGGCTATTCTCAAAAATAAAAATCTCTACTAATGTGGGGTTGCATCGAGTGGAGAAGCCAAGACATGACAATCAAATTCTCCAACTCCCACTTATCATAAGCCTAGGTGTCTGATGAAGACAACTTTACAATATGACCATTGATATATTCAAATTTTCCTCTTCCTCCAATATACATCTTTGCTGACTGAGACCACTCCAAATAATTAGTTCCATCTAATTTGACTATGGTGATCTGTGCACAAGAGTTGTCTCATTGGTTACCTAATGGTAACAAGCCATTATGACCCCCGGATGCTGCAAATGTTTCTCCGGTCTTATTGGATTCTATTTTAGACATAGTTAAATCCATAAATGCCATACAACCACAATGAATATGGGGACTGATTTATACACAGCACTAGTAGTGAACCCGTGCGAATTCGCACGGGTAATGTGATTAGAGTGGTATTTTTTTTTTTAAATATTTAAATTTAATAATATTTATTATTTAAAAAAGATAATATTAAAAGAAAAGGTAAAGTTGTGTGTGGAGATTATAACTTTTTAATAGAAAATAAAAATCACAATATAAAAATATTGAATTAAATTGATTAATTAGGGAATGGATTAAAAAAAATGATCTGAAAAAAATATTTAGTTGTTGAACATTGTAAAAGGTAAGAGAAATGGATAAACATGCTGAATGAAATTTCAAATTTTCAGATTAAAAAATTTAATAAACCAAACTCCATCTCTTCAAAAACACCAGATACAATATCCATTGGTAATTCATCATATTACAAAAAGAATTAGGAGATGATCTATTCATTATCTTCTCTATCTCTATGTGTTGTGATCTCTCTATACTCACTTAAATATGGTTAGAATTCTTTTGGGAAAGAGCATTGTCATTTGTGTTTGTGCAAGTTAGACATTTATTTTTCGGTCAACGATAGGGTCATTTATGCTATGAGGATTGACTCCTTTCCCTTCAAGGCAAGGATGTGATGGCTAATGGGCTTTTAACCCTTTCTTTTGTTGTGTTACTTTCTATAATAGAAAAGGATAGTTAGCATTGATGAACTTGCTCATAGTTTAAAATTTTGTTGTGATTATTTGACGTTACTGATCTTTTGACATTGTTAATATATTAGGTACGGCCCATTGGTACTAAGTCGCTATTCATCAGACATTTGTCAAGAATTTAAAAGTTGGTGTGGCTAATACTTCTCTATGTCAACCCATTAACTTAGCTAGGGTGTAATTAATTGTGACACCTGTGTTTACCCGGGTGCCATTAAAGTTTATTAAACATTGAGGATCACATTTTCTTATCTAATCTTGTCCAAATTAAATCAATGTGAACACGGGGAATAGGAAAACTTTGGGAGTAGAACATTTGCTCCAGTGTATAAAAAAAAAAAAAAGGAAAAGAAAAAATCATTGACATGTGTTGAATAATCTTCAATGAACGTATTGGATTGTTTAATTCAATCCGTTGAGAGAAAATACTTTTTTCCCTTCTATTTCTTTTTTTGTAGAAATCCTTAACCCAGACTAAGAGGGGATTGACGTGGTAGGATGTAGTAAGACATTGAAGAGAGCCATACATGAGTTAATTGAGTTAATTACCTAATAAGGTCTTGCTAAGTATAAAATAGTAATTGGGGCATTCAAGATTTGATGAGAATCATTGAAATAGGAGTTATAAGACTTTCCCAAGAAAAAAAAATAAAAAAGATAAGGCGTTGATGCATTCAAAGTCCAAGTCCAAGTCGGGGTTGGGTAATTATCTATAAAGGCTCCCATTTTGCTTTTGAGTCACCTCACCTCTCGTCTTGTCTTTCTTTTTTTTTTTTTTTTGGTATTGTCAGTATTTTTTTTTCCTCTCTATTTTTCATCTTCTTGATTAACCATTACGGCCCTGGTTTCCCTTTTTCCTATTGACTTTATTTTCTGCACGGCTCATTAGGTGAAGAAGCTCAGCTTATGTCATCCCAAAATCTAACGTATCCCAAAAGCAAGAGAAAAGAACAACCTTCCACGTCTCCTGCTGCTTATGAGCTGTTAAGGTCCTGTCTAACAGGTGGCACTATATCATTGGAAGGAAAAAGTGACTTACAATTTTTGAAAGATAATTTTCACTTTTCCCCACCAATCATGTTATGCCACCTATTAGACAGATCTTAACAGATCATAAGCCGACAAGAGAAGATCCTTTTCCCATCCTT
The DNA here is from genome assembly GCA_025762735.1 of Platanus orientalis. NCBI lineage: Eukaryota > Viridiplantae > Streptophyta > Magnoliopsida > Proteales > Platanaceae > Platanus > Platanus orientalis. Next base: position 7,232 of record JAOXJP010044508.1, read on the forward strand.
AAAGGTTGTCTTAGGAAGGAGAGCGAGAATACATGAGTGATTTTAGGTGGAGAGAGGAAGATACGTAATTTAGGAAAATTAATTAAGGAGAATTAAGAAAGAATATTTAAGAAGAGAGAAAACAGGGTGTTTTGGAAAAGAGTTTTATAAGATAGAGAAATATGATAGGAGGTGTAAAATAGGTTCAATGAGATGACTAGATTTGTACATGAGGCTGTTTTGAAGGCCAGGATAGAACATACCAAATATGATGTGTGGTGGTGAGAATGCGCCCAACGAAAGTGTAGCCGGTTTATTATTTTTTTGAATAGGTTTCGTATCATTGGGGTTTTTACCACTTTATTGAGCTATAATCTCAATATGGCACCAAAATCAATGCAAGCATGGATTGAGATAGTAAGAAAAGATTTGATAATTTACCATTTGGCCTTAGACATTTGAATTGTAGAAGTAGTTATAGAAGGATTATAAGGATTCAGTTAAGATGAGTAAGAGACCATAAAGAAAGAAACTATATATGAGAGAATCATGCAGATCTCATAACTATTTAATAATAAAACTGGCTCAAAATTTTTAAAAACTTGTACTGGACAACTAAAAAACACACGTTTCCATACACTAACCAAATTCTCATGTTTATCAGCCACATGCCATGTAAAACAATTTAAAATTGTTTATATGCCTGTTAATGACTTGAATCTAAGCTTTAAAAAAAAAAAAAAAAAAAAAAATCAGACTTACCCGGTTTCTTTGCAAAATTTGGGGTTTTGATTTCAAAGCTCCAATCCGTAATCCAATAGATTTTTTTGATTAAAATGAATTACAAATGGAGAGCTAATTGAGTTTTGCACGGTAAAATCAAAAGTAATTTGGAGAAAAAATTGAAAAGAGCAAGTTTTGACGCGTGCATTGATCAAGCAATTATGTATTGGTTTTGTTTCCACTGTTGACTGCTACTTCATGATAGATTTTAGTGGGAGGCGTTTTGGAAGAGAAAGGCATGAATGGAGCCTTGAAATAAAGAAGGGTGTGTCACAAAGTAGAGAAGAGAGGAGGTTGCATGAATAAAAAAAATAATAAGAGATGATTAGAAGGAGACGTTTTTTGGGAGAGAGAGATTATAGGAGTAAGATGAGGGTGAGTCAAACTCTCAAAGATGATTAAGGAGGAAAGAGGAGATTGAGAAGAGAGGAGGTTGCATGGGACAATAGCCTATTGTTTGAATAGAAAAAAAAAATATTAGGGATGCTCACGTGGCACCCTTTTCTAAGTGGTTTTGTTTTTGCAATATTTCTAAGATATGGAAATTATGAAGATATAGAAATTTGAACAATTTTCTAAGATAAGAGAGAATATTAGGAGAATATCAGGGATTACAATTGGATGGAGAGAAATATAGGAGTGACATTATGGAGTATTTTTATTGGAATAAATAAGAGAGTTAGATTCGTTTGAAGTATTAGGATTTTTTTTTTCAATAATGAGAGGATTGATTAATGAGATTAAATGGTAAAAGACGTTTTTGTAAGAGGATTTATGAAAAAATTTAGGAAAGAAGATTCACAGGACTTATTAGTGAGATAAAGTGGTAGGAGATGTTTTGATGAGAGGATATGTGAGAAAATTTAGAAGAAAAGATTGAGAAGATTTTTTTTTAATAATGAGAGGATTTATTATGAAGAAGTATTTATTTGAAGGAGATATTTTAGGAAAAAGAATAATGAAGTTGCTGAAAATGGATTTATAAAATAATGAGAGAAGGATGGATAGATTTTAGGAGTTGGGAGAGAGACGTATAAGAGTACCACATTTAAAGGGTGTTCTAGGAAATAACAAAAATTTAATTAGAGTGTCCATGTGGATGAGAGAGAAAGGGGTGTAAGACTACTGTTTTAATATGTCTCTCTCTCTCTCTCTCTATATATATATATATATATATATATATATATATAAAAAAGTTAAAAATAAAAATATACAGAGATAAATAGAAAAATATAAAGAGATAAACAGAAGATCAATACAAAAAACAGAACCTACTAAAACAGAACGACAAATCATAAGAGAAGGAGGCAATTTGGACAAACTTCCTAGTCTGCCGAAAACATATAAAGAGGCGGCATTTTATAGACAAGGATTTGGCCAGACTTGAAAGCGAAACTCAAAACAAAACATTACACATAGGCAGCCTTCACATGAAGCCATGTGAAGGGGTATGGGATGCATGTGGGCTTGGTTGGCCATGTATGATCAGTCACTATCGTCTTCATTGGGGTCATCCCAGTGTTCGACAAAAGGGGACGAATTTGCTGAGCTGTCTCTAAGGTATCTAGTGCGATAAAAAAAAGCTTCGAGACAATCAAACGTGCACTAGGAAAGTGGATGTTGTGGGGTCCGCAAAGGGATCTGCTTCAATGAGTACCAGAATCTGCGCATAGTCTGTATTATTGAGTGAGCACATGTTGGCTTTGAACATTACCCATTCTGCCATGTGGGATTCATAGTGGTTAGCCAGATTATAGGGGTACCAGTGGATAATCTCGGTTTGGGGATCATGTATGTAGTACACGTGTTCCTCTTCATTATCCGGAATTATGTCGATAGGATTTTTGAAGGTGATGACTGCATATTTGGTGTGATGTACTTGCGACATTTGTTGCCAAGTTGTGATGGGATGAAACCATTGGAGCCACTTCAGGAGTCTTGCCTGATTATGGGTGAGGGCTGGGTTGACAATGCATTGGTGGAGGTAGGCAAAAAGGCTATGGTATATGCTTCAAAAAGGTACCAAAGGTACCAAAGGGTTTCTTTGGGGACATGGTAGTAATTTCTAACGGAATGAGTAATAAGGTATGGGTAGTCAGGGTGAGGGAGATGCTTGAAGATTCGCCCATGTTCAAAGATTGAGATTTCAAGGAAATGATGAAAGTTATGTATGCTTTGTTTTGCTTGGAGAAACTCGAGAACTTGGGTTCGGACTTCAAATGGGAGGTCATGAATTGGTTGTAGAGGATAACCTACGGGGATAGGCATCATGGATTGGGTTCTCTTTTAGGAAAATAAATCTGCAAGGACGTTAGAGGTTCCTTTGATATTTTTGGTCAGAAAATCCCATTGGGAAAACTAGTTGGCCCATCTGAGAAGCTGTGGATTGGGTAACAACTTTTTCTTGAATTGTAGTGTCTGGGGAAAAAAGCTCATATCTATTTCGACTGTGAAGTGGTGGCCAATCAAATAAAATTGGAACTTTTCAATAGCTCTTTTAACTACAAGTATTTCTTTGAATGTAGAATGGTATTTCTGTTCAGTAGCTGAAAATGTTCCACTCTTATATCCACAGGAATATCTTTTTCCTTTGAGTTCTTCGTAAAGAACTGCTCCCCATTGAGTGTTGTTGGCATCAGTTTGGAGAATCCTGTGTCCTGAACTAGGAATTTGAAGTAGTGGAAGGTTAGTGGAACATTTCTTCAAGATTTGGACAGTAGTGGTATGCTTTTGTTCCCAAGGTGGAGCATTTTTTTTCAAGAGCTGGGAGAGGCAGCTCTGGTGGATGACAATATGGGGTACAAAGTCAGCCATGTAATTTATGAGACCAAGGAATTGCTGTATTTGCTTGGAAGATGTCAGCTAGTCAAGAAATTATTGTAAGGAGGTAGAGATGTGGGGCTACAATGACTACTGACCATTTGAGATATGCATGCCAAGGAAGTCTACCTCTGTAGTTGTAATGATCATCTTTTTCTCAGCAAGCATGACGCTATACTATCGGAGGATTTCGTGGAATTGTTGGAGCAATTTTTGGTGCGATGCTATATCTAGAGAAAACAACAAAATGTTATCTATATAAACTAAGGCATTGGTTAAAATTGGTTTAAATATAGTGATCATGGCATGCGAAGGAGCATTTTTCAAACCGAAGGGCATTACTATCCATTGGTAATGGTGATTTGGAAGACAAAAGGCTATTTTGGGCCTATTGTCGGGGTGAATGCCATGCTGCCAAAAACCTGTTTTAAGATCAAATTTCGAAAAAAATGGTTACATTAGTTAGATGTTAGAAAATTGATGATTTTTTAGGGATAGGAAATTTGTCATCTGCCAAAAAGTGATTCAAAGGTTGATAATTGATGACTAATCTGAGTTTTCCTCTGGTTTGCTCGGCCCTTTTATTGACATAAAAGGCTTCGCATACCCATTGAGATGAAGTGGGTTCGATCAGTCCCTCTTGTTCGAGCTAAAGCAATTCTTGAACAGCTAAAGAGTAATGAGAAGGGTTCATTCCTCTGTGGCTTGCTTGAGTGGGGTTAACATCTTCATTGAATTTGAAAGGAAGAGTGACAAAAAATTGAGGATTTTGCTAGAGAGGATTTGGATGTTTTAGGAGGAATTCACTGTGTGATTCTACACAATTATGAGATTTTAAGGTGGTTGTGATTTGGGAAAAAGGATTAGAATGGTGTACGTACAACTTTGGAATAGGGGACCATGGGAGAAAGTATTCTTTATAGGCTAATCCTGTGGGGGTCCAATAGAGGTTAGGGATGGTATGAAGGATATCAAATCCAATAATCAAATCTTTTCCAATGAGATTGGAACCAAGAACTTGGTGTTGGATTGTGAAGGATGGGAGGAGCTGAATGAGGATTGACTTAGTGATCTTATCAATTTCAAAGTGAGCTTCATTTGTGGCTTTGAAATTTTGGGAGAATGGTTTCGAATGGGAGGAAGGGAGAAGTTTCGGATTAATGATGGATATTATTGTGCCTGTATCAAAGAATGCAATGACCTGGAAGGGTTTTGCATAAGCTGATAGACAAATTTGGATTTAGGAGGCGAGGACAGGTTGGGTGTGATAAGATGGGGATGAGGTGGCAAAGATGCCGTTAATGTCATAAGTTTCAAACTGCTCATTAGAGCTAGATGAATCTGTATCACTATCAGTTGCTGGAACTTGGATTGCAAAGAGAGTATCTGAGGTTTGCTTGTCTTTAAGGGAGAAAAGTGATTCGGCATTAGAAAAATCATCTGGATCGGCGTATTGAAGGAGATGCTGAAGGAATCTTTCCCTTTTCTTCTTGTTTGGACAATGCTTTGCAAAGTGGCCCATCTGATTGCAAACATAACACTTAGAACTAGTTTTCCCTTGAAATTTTTTTTGGATAAGAATTTCCATTTCTTTTTGCGAAATTTCTTGGGTCGGAATTTTTGTGGAAAACTATTGGAAAATCCTTTTCGAAAGTGTCTTTTCTTGGATGAGGGACAAAGGTAGTCTTTCTTATCTTTGCATTTGATGGAGAGATCTTTTCTGTATCAAGCTGTGTCAATTTTCTTGCCCATTTTTTCAAAAGTGTGAAGAAATTTCTTTTGGTTGTATAGTTTTTTCAATACAAGTAAAGCATTCTGGTAGATTTCTCCGAGTGATGCTGTTTGGAGGGCAAGATTTTTTGTTTCCAATAACTTGAAAGCTTCATTTCCGAGAGGATCTGGGAGAGAATTGAGAAAAGTCTGCTTCAAATTAAGATCATCCATTCCTTTGAGGAGATTAAACCTTTTAAACATGTTATAATGTCATTCTAGATCTTTTCTTTTGAAGGAACAACACTTCATGCTGAGAAATTCTTCTTGCACAATGGTTGTTTGATGAGTAACAGCTCCAAGGAATTCATTGTGGATGAGAGTCATAAAAGCATCAACAAAAATGGATTGTAGAGCTTGTAACTAGTGATAAGCACTAAGGTTTATCCACCATTCTCTGAGTCTGCCACTAAGTCGAGAAGCAAATTTTACAAAAGTCTCAATTGGCCATCTAGGGCTTGCATTTCTGCATCTATCCAAGCATACATCTGGAGGAATTTATCTCTCCATTGGGATGGAGGAGTCTCATCAAGGGAGAAAAAGTCTTGAGATCTGTGGTGTCTACAAAAACTCTCATTTGTTGTTGTGAGGGGATGTAAGCTTGTGGAGGTATTGGAGTCTCGATTTGGGGTTCATCCACTTGAGACTCTTCCTACATGCCATCATGCATCAAAGCTTTCAAAGAAATATCCGAATCAGATGTTTCTAAATCAATGATAACATTCAATTCAGGATTTTTGGGGGTGATAGAAAGGTTTTTTAGGAAAGAGGAGATGGAGTTTATTGGTTTAGATAAATCTATCAGGAACATGGATGGCTGGGAGCGGGATGATGCTCCTACTGTAGGGTCTGGTGGTTCAACTGGGTTTTAGGGTTTGGATGTAGATGGTCTGGGTGGAACTGGCTTAGTGGGTCCAGGTTGTGTGGAGGGTGATGGTTTTGGGTATCGAGGTTTAATCACAGAATGGTAGGATTGTGGGAACATGTCATAGAGATGTTGGTTTAGTAAGAGGGGTTAGAATGCTATTTAGGTATGATAGGTAGGATTTAATAAAGTTGAAGGGCAGATGGTAAGTTTAACAAAAATGACTGTATGGGAGGAGGGATGGAGAATGGTTGTTGGGCTTTCTGATACTGGGAGGATGCTTTTATTGATCTCAACTGGTTTTCGAGATCTTTTTTCTCTATTTCTTTGGCTGCAATTTGCTGTGAAGCGGTAGAAAATTCTTTGACTGTTGTGGCAATGTGAAACAACTTTTTTTCTGGACTTTTTATCTTAATTCTGATTTCTGAGATAATTTCTTCAATGGAGGACAGTTTTTTTGTAACTGTTTGTCTCATGGTTTCTTGGTTTTGGAGAAGTTTTTGCAAGATACGATTTTGGCTAACTGCATTTTCTGCCTGCCAATTTAGGGCTGCTTCTACAAGAGAAATACTTTTACTGGTTCCATCAGAATTTTTTGTTGTTGGATTCTTGATCTTCCATTGATGTTTGACTTTCTGCTAAGGATATTCAAAGTCCTCAATGGATGGGAATTGTTCTTGGTAGGATGAGGATTCTGGTGAGAACATGAAACATCCAATGGGCTACTCAGAAGGGGAAGTAGGTTGGATGATTTTGGGTGGTTGGCAGGGTTTAGATTGTTTTAGAAGGGTAAATGCCTTCTGGTAGTATGGTTAAAGGGTAGGAGGGGGTGGAGGTGGTTTGCTGTAGGGATTGCAGTTTCCCCAATCACCTGGAGGAAGGGAATCAGGAGTCTCTTTGTTCTTTTAGGGGTAGAGGACATAATAGTCGAATTTTCTTGAGGGTTCCCCTAACAAGCCAACTTCTGGATTTCCCCGTTCATATCTTTCTTGGAGAAGTTGCTGGGGGGATCTTTTCCCATTCTTCCTCTTGGGATAAAGTCTTCTCTCTTGTTCGAGCTCTAGTTCAATGCCCATAGAGTCAGCCTCACAATTTTCACAATTGCAGTCAACCGCCTGATGTTTCTTTGTCTGGAGTTGATGAAGCATGATCTGCTCGGCATGGTTGTTCAGCACAAAAGATGTTGGTTGGATCATTAATTGGTCCATTGTTGGGAATGGTGTAGAGGAGGATTCAACTGATTTCTCAGGTATGAATCTAGTTTCTATTGTACCATCTTTCTTCCGCACAAAGAACGAAGTTGTAGAATAGACTATCTCCGTTTTGCTATAAATATTTTAGTAATTTATGATCCATCTTTCTGGGAGAAAAAGCTGGAGCTGTTCATTTGTAAACTGCCTTGGAACATAAGTGCAATGAGATACTTTGTTTGCATCAACTTTGATAAATAATGCATCATCTGTTTGAGAAAATTCAGGGATAGGAATATCAAAAGAGTGGTTTTGGATTTTGTAAGCAACTTAATAGTGAACAGTTATTGCATAAGAGGTGACTATCTGGGGAGCTCCTGTAATCTGAACTTGGACTGCCAATGCATTAAACGCATGCGGGTCTATGAGGGGGATGTTAAAGTAGGGATACAGAGTGACAAATATTGTGCCAACATTCAAAGTAGTTTGAATGGTTCCAACTACTGCATGCTGGTAGTTGGTAAACCTTGTATCCAAAAGGGTCAGATGAGACGCAACGTGGAGACCTTTTCTGCCATGAAAGGTTAAGGCTATCTTAACCGCACCAAGATGAATGTGAGTAGCCTTGAGAAAGCCATGGTTGAAGATATTCTTGGGGAAATTCAATAGGAAGGATGTGTTCTGCTTTATCTACCGGAACTTGATTCTAGTTGAATTTTGAAGCCTGAACATATTTTTTGATCATGGATGGAGTGTTTTTTCCAATAAACTTTTTTATGGATTTTTTCAGCCCTGTTATGGGTTTAACATAGATTGAGTAAGGATTTACAACTAGAAATTCCGTGGGAGGTACTTTGGATTCTTCTGAAAGATATTCTATTTCATACAAATATTTTAACTTTGAAGATGTGGTGGATCTGAAAGAGGAAGAGGAGGAAAATGAAAGACGAGGGATTTTCATAGAGTAAAATGCTTATTGTATCTTGTTTCTTTGTTGCTACTTTAGTTTATTAACTTCACTGTCTGTTTGTATTTCAAAGGTTTGTATCTTATTCTTATGCTGCATGTCTCTCTTGACGGCTCATCTTTTTCAACCTGAATCAGAGATCTTCCCTAGCCTTGGAATAATCTCTTGGAATGTTATGGTCTGTATTTTTTATTATCTGAAAACATAGACCACTAGGGAACAACAGACGAGACACTATCAATTTCCCGATAGTCGAGCTTCTCCAGAACTATTTTCAGAGCTGAATTTGCTATGGTTTCTAGGTTTATCCTAGTTTTCTGTTGTCTCTTTGTAATCTTTTTATTATGTAGCAAATCCGACTGAGCGGCAACTACAGAGCATACTGGACATGACAAGAAACAGAACATACTGGTCTGGGATGACTAAAACAATTCTTTTATTAGTGAAAAAAACAATATATATATATATATATATGATTCCTACTACTCCAGAATCACACCTTCACAGGCTCACACACAACATGCAAGAGCTCCACAACTCACATACTATAGCCAACTAGGCACCACAATGGAAACCAAGAACCACAACAACAACAACAACAACAAACAGCCTTATCCCAACTATTTGGGGTCGGCTACATGAATCCTGTTACGCCATTTC
>JAOXJP010044519.1:0-30565 GCA_025762735.1 Platanus orientalis
TGAGAGGTAGTTTGGAAGTCCTAAAAGATTGGGATCAAATCCCTCGTATCAAGGGAGTTGTAGTTGATCTCGTGCAATCGTATGAGAGGTAGTTTGGAAGTCCTAAAAGATTGGGATCAAATCCCTCGTATCAAGGGAGTTGTAGTTGATCTCGTGCAACCACTTATTTCCCCTGTTTAACGCCTGTAGCAAGCAAAGCTCAGATGGGACCCACCAAAGATCATCGAAAGAGCAAAGGGATGCACCCAGTAGGATCGTCTAGGCCTCTTGAGTATTCCCACAGAAGGGTTTTGAGTGAATATCAAAAGCTAAGGAGCAGTGTTGATTCTCGTCCAAATACCTTCAATGGTCTGTTCACGTCTGAACTGTAGCAGACAGCAAAGAACTTCTTCAAGTTAGGGTTATGCTCATGGAAACCTATTTTGATGAGTACTTCAACCACTAGCAGTGATCTTGTTTGCTCCAAATCCCTCAGTCTTCAAACGTGAATGAAGGATGATCAATCTGTAACCAACTGTTAATTTCAACAAACCAAAAATTCATAAACAAATAGAAAAGAGGAGGTGAGGAGTTCCTTTGACCCAAGGAGAAGGGAGTAGTATCCACTACCACCATTAAACTAGGAATGCCCTAAACCCATTACAGGGTTTTATGTTCTCTACTTGCAACCAAGAAAGAAGAAGAAGAAGAAGAAACCTTGAAGGAACCAATACGAGAGAGAAAAAAAATTTGTTTATTCATTGCATATACAATTCTAGTCGTGTGGGGTGTTTTTATAGCCCCCACGGCCAGGTTATTACAACCTAAATAAGGAAATCTCAAAAATAACCCCCTAGCACAATATCATACCCAAAATAACCTTACACTACAGAAAATAACCAAAATACCACTAAATATGTTATTAAGACAAAACTACCCTCAAATAATATGCTAGGGAACATAAAATAAAAATACTAATGAAACCATAACATGGGAGCGACCCTCTGGTGCCGTCTCTGGTAAACCTAAAACTCTTGTCTGGACCTGATGTCCTCAACATACTCTAGGCACAAGTGGTTCTTTCTCAGGTGGAACATCCAACAAAGTGTCTGAGATAGGGTCAAATTCAGGCACAACAAGTCTAAACACTAGAATCGTCATGGGTACACTCACCTGGATCTCCTGAAACTCTTAGACCTCAAGAATCTCTGGCTCAATATCATGGTCAGGGTTAGGTACGACAGAACTTGACACTAAGTCCTCCACAGATGGGTTCTCCTGAACTCTCTGAACCTCTTGGTCAACCTCCTAAGGTTCTCCTTCCCCATCATTACTTGTTATTTCCACTGCAAGAGGGTCATGTAGCTCATCAGCTCTCACTCTATCTAATGAATGATCTTTTTGTGATTCTTCCTTATGCACAGTGTCTTTTGTAAGCAAAGAATGCTCTATCTGACTAGAACACTGTTCAAGGTCTACTGTAGGTAAACACTCAACCACATCCTTCTCCTTATCGGGAGTAAAAACAGGTCTAGAGGTACTGGGGCCTAGTATAGGTGGCTATCCACTAGTAGAGGCTCTTGGCTTAACATCCTTATACCTAGGATCTAGGAAACGTAAAGCAGAAAGCCTCACACACCTCTCAATATCCTGGGCTAGTTTATAGACCTCATCTAAAGTGATGATATAGTAAGGACGGCGTTCTTTTTGTATCCCAGGTCTAAGCCCCTCTTTAAATCTAGTGATGGTTGTCTTAGGACTCTTACGAACTCCACATCTCAACCTAATATCATCAAACCTTGTGATGTAATCCGCTACGCTAAATGAACCCTGACAGATTGCATTGTATTGCTTAAGAAGTTTAGTACGATAATGATGAAGAACGTACTTCTCTTTGAGCTTATCTCACATGTCTGCCCAACTAGTAATGGGTTTTTCACGTCTCCAATAAATTTGTTGTTCAACTGACTCCGAGTAAAGCTAAACTGACCCAACTAGTTTCATCTTAGCAAATTTAACTTGTCTGTGGCAAACTTCTGTGTTATGTGTATGAATGAGGGGGAGCCGGTCAACCATCTTTTTGTGCATTGTCCTGTGGCAAACAAGGTTTGCGGCTTTTTCCTTTTCTCACCTTCAGATTCTTTGGGTCTTTCCTAATCATTTTCAGGATTTAAATTGGGGCTGGTAGATCAATGGTGTTAATAGGATGCCTCTTTTCATTTGGCAGGCCTTCCCGGGTGCCATTTACTGGGGTATTTGGAAGGAAATGAATGCTCGTATCTTTAAGGGTAAGGAGCGTTCCGAAGCGAAGCTGATTTTTTATATCTATAAATCGCTCTTTGATTAGGTGTCCATTGGGGCCGAATTTGAGGAGATTGTTTGGTATTCGATATGGTGTGAGGACATGTAATTTTGTTTTCTTCTTTTGTCTTCTCCTTTTCTTTCACCTTCTTGGTGATGTGTTTTGTTTTTTTTCCTTGCTTCTCTTTCAATAAAGTATGCCTTTACCTCTCAAAAAAAAGATATTGTACTAGTCAAAGTACTGGTCCATCCCTCGAATCCAATCTAAGAAATACTTGGGATCTAAGCATCCATCAAAGGTAGACACCTCAACCCTCATTTACTTTAGGGTTGTCTCTTCGAGGTCTCTACGATCTCTCAACACTCATTGTCCTCTATAACCCTTGGGATCATCGTCTTAATACTCAAACTCTGAGGTTCCATCCCTAAGCGGGATCCACATCTCTGGTCCATCAGGATTAACTGAAGATCAACCCATAGGTGGGTGATGCAGGAATATACCATGTCAAGAAGAAGAAGCTAGAGGACCATGGATAGTCTTCTTTGTCAAGTCTAGTAGAGTATATTTTTTCTATTATTTTCTTATTTTAAAAGTGTTAATTAGTGGTAATTTTATAATAAGGCCAATAGTGTCATGGTTAGTTTAGTTTTTTGGGTTTTTAGTTGTAATTTCGTTTTTCTCTTTGAATTCAATTTTTCTATGGCCAAAACTTGACTTTTTTGTTTGATTTTGGTGTTTTTAGATGGATTATTTAGTTACCTTTCTAATGAGACCAAGATTGCGCAAATCCAAGGTGATTTGGAAAAGTTATGACCAATTTACTAAGGAGTGGTCACTAAAAACGGGATTAGTATTTTTTAGTAAGTCTTAAGTTTGTGTATTTTTAATTTTAGAAAACTTGGCTAGCAAGTTTAGGATTTTAGAAAGTTTTGTAAAGAATATTTTAGGAGATTATTTGAAATCTTGCGGGGCCCAACAACTTGGCTAACAAGCCAAATATTGTGACAACCAAGATTCTTGTTTTCTTTAGAAGCCTTTTTTATTTGGCAAGTTTATTTTGTTAGAAGATCTAGAATCTATGACTTTATTTTATTTTATTCTCCATGTAATACTTATTTAAAAACCACATTAGATCAATGAAAAACAGTTGAAGATGATTATTTGAAAAGAAGACACGTGTGTGTTGAAATGGATGTGGTATCCCAAGTTTTCTCTCAACCCCTCGCATGAGGTGAGTATTTTACCCACTATTTTTTCTCTTCTTTTCTCTTGTCTTCTTTCTTTCTTGTTTACTTTTCTTATAGACTGTTGTTCTACATCAATGGGGTTCTCATGGGCCCAAACCCATACTCAGGACTTGGAGTTATTCTCATTGACCCATGGCCTGAATGGTGATCCTAAACATGACCTATGTGAACTCTTCTCCCCTCCTAAGAATCCCTTATAATACGGGGAGCCAACTCTCTATGGACTTCCTCTATTCGGCCATAGTTGTTCTTGTTGCAGGCTTCCATGGCTTGAATTAACTTATCCACTTTTTCTGTTAAATCCCTAAAACTTAGGTCCTGAGTGAGTTGGGATCTAGTTCCTTCTCCTAAGGACATTTCGAGATGATAATCAAGGCCTGACCTTGTGAGCATACACCAAAGGACTTGGGATAGCCAGACTCTAGACTGGCTATGACTCTAAATGCTGGAAAATGCCTAAGACTCAAGAAAATGGATTGAAATGCAATGTTATGCAAGAAAAAACGAAAGAAACTAACCTAACTTTCAAAACTACACCTAAGATGCATCCTAAGGGTTCCTAATACCCTAACCTAAGCTCTGATACCAAATCTGATCACAAACTGGGGCAACAACGGTACATGTGTCAGCAACCACCATGGTCTCATCTATCTCACTCAAAACATTAGCACAAATATGCTCAACATTTCCCGCATCAAGATCCTCACTCTCCACACTAGTTGTAGGCTTGTCTTCTTCATTAAACAACTCTAGGTTTTCCCTGAAGTCTATCTTGGGCTCTTTTTTAACTGCATCAGTGCTATTTTCAGTCTTTTTATCCATGGAATTTTGAATACTTTTAATTACCACTATTGACACCTTATTAGCATGCTTGAGTCAAAGACAATACCACACATCATGGTTATAAAGTCCCAATACTTTGGTTTCCTTATTAAAAGTATTTTTTTCTCTCTTCAATCATAGTCTGCCTAAAATCACTGGTGTGTCAGTTAAGGGAAAATCACAAACTAGGCATTAGTACCATCAAAGTAGTCTCTTCCGTGATGGAATTGAGTATCAACACGATCCTCAACATATCCACAATATCTTTGATTTTTTGGATCTTGTAGAAGTTATTTCAACAAAAGATGTAGAAATAAGATTCTGATCAATCCAGCCACTAATCACTTTTTGAGTTGTCTTTCTGGAAGGAAAAGCAAACTCAATATTCACTAAAAGAAACATTTCATCTCTTCAAGGATTCCATAAATTCAAGGGTTCATGGTTCTTTCAAAAAATTTCAAGGTTTAGGCCATTTTCCAAAATTTTAGGGTTTAAGCCTTTCCAGGATTTTACAGATTTAGCTATTTTCTAAAATCTCAAAATCAAACCCTTCCAAGACACCCATTCCGGCTTTCTAAAAGTTCAAGGTTTCCCAAGATTACAACTAGATAACGATTAGTTGTAACCTAGCTCCGATACCAAAATTGATGCAACACAATCAAGATGATACCAAAGTTGATGTATAATATTAGCCAAGAGCATCAATAAAACCCAAAGTGATGTAGCAGAAACAAGAAAAGAGAAATAGAAAATATAGAAACCTGATATGAAGCTTTTCCAAACCCAAAGCAAGGGATCTTAGCCTTCACCAAGCCTGACTAAACCCAATGAATCTACCTTTAGGGAAAACCACTCATGATTTTTAACTTCACAAAGGAAGAACACACTAACCAAGAGCTAGAAAGCAAGAAAAATTTGTATTCATCAATTTCATTCCTAAAGTTATGGGTTACAAGCGTATATATAGACTTTCCAGCCTAATCTTTCCAAATCCCATTTCAATTAGACCTCCAAAAAAAAACTCTTAAATAACTAAATCTCGGTTTTGAATGACACTTGCCAATATTTTGGCCATAATTCTCTCAAATCACATCGGATTCTCAAGATCTTAGTCTTGTTGGCAAGATAACTAAATAACCTTTCAAATGGCACCAAAATCAACCCAAACGGATGAATTTTGACCCTCCAAAATATGGCCTAAAGAGGAAAAACGGCATTCCAACTTTGATTTGAAGACTCCTAACTACATAAGGATTCTAAAATAAATTCAAAAGAAATAAAAGATAATGTCCAATATTAAATCCTAATAAAATACTAATTAAATCAAATCTAAGATGTTCTATATGTCCCTCACTTGAATACCACAAGGATCACACGTGTGGGTCCCACCCACATGTCACGTGGGACCCACTTTAGCTTGGATGTCCACATCAAAATACATAAATATAAAGAAGTACAAAAAAATGACCATGAATCAGAAGACACCCTACTCGAACCATAAGAACGAAGTGTTCTTTTTCTTCTTCCTTTGATACACCTGGCATGTACCACCCAGTTTGGACTTAATGTCTTCATCAACTCTCTACAGGTATTTCGCTTGGACAGACTTTCTGGCGAGATTCCAACTTTCCAACGACCAAAAAACATCAACGGCTAATACCTTTTGGTCTGTCTTCGAGTTAGGAACGCGATGTAACTGACGGATCTTGAAAACTTTAATTAACGAATTATCAGTGATGAAATCTTTAGCGGAGGTAGAATTGGAGAACAGAAAATTTCCCCCAAAAAATTATATAAAAAAAAAATTTAAATAAAAACGAAGGGGATGGGAAATCTTGACAACCCTCAAAATAGGAAAGGGATAGGCTTCCACCTATAATGTTGAACTTGACAAACCAAGATCTATTTCCAGAGTTTTGAGAGAAAACTCCAAAGTGGAAGAAAAATCTTCATATTGAAGAGTGTCCAAAGAGAGAAAAACTCAAATTTTCTTCATTTCATTCATTCATTTGTTTTAGGCATGTGGGATTAAATTTATAGCTCATATGTCCTAGGTTACAACCTAATATCATGCTTTGACTATTTTACCTATTTATTACATTAAAATACCAAAAATACATTTTTACCCAAATTATTCCCAAAGTACCCTCCCTAATTACGTGAAACACAAAATCCCTAATAAAAACACATCTAATACCCAAAATATATTAAATCACCAACATTAACTTTTCCAAAATCCCCAAATACATAAAATATAAAGAAGTCCAAAAAAAAATGACCCTGAATCAGAAGACACCCTACTCGAACCATAAGAATGAAGTGTTCTTCTTCTTCCTCCTCTAATACACCTGTCATGTACACACCCTGCTTGGACCTGATGTCCTCATCAAATTCCCCTTTTTCATTGCTAACTGTATGCTAAAAATCATCTTATTGGTTTAGATTTCTCCATTAAAGAAATATTGTTGACCGGTAAATCCACTGTTTTGCGTACTTTTATTTGTCAAAATGACCTTTATTTTGTATGGTAATCACTCTTAGACCACTCTGGACACATGCAAATTTTCATAAAATTTTGATGCATGATCAAGGGGTATTTTGGTAATTTTGTGGGTTCTTCCCAAGAATTCTAAAAACACGAAAACAGTGTTCTTTCTCTTCTTTTCTCCCTCTTTTTAATATAAATCCCTTCTAATCATTCTAAACTTCTTTGAGTGTTAATTTACCATTTCCCTTAAAGTCTGTGATTACTTGGGTGTGGATATCATTAGTTCTTGGTTTATCTAAATCTGTCCTAAGCTTCCGCAACTTTAATTTTGAGCCTATACAAGCCTAAACTTCCTCACATCAATTTGGCATTGAAACTTGTCATATCCTACATCAAAAAAAACTCATTTTTTTTCAACAACATGTTCCAACTTCGCCTATAATGGGTCATGTTTAAACCCTCTTACAAGCCCTTAGAATGCTTTTTAGACTTTGGCTTAGAGTGCAATTGTTCCAATCGATGCGACAACCTTCTAGCAATGATACCTCCAGCATTACGACCTCAACATTGGGCATAAGAAGAAAGTTCTATGGCCATCAAGGAAGGAGTGAAGGATGAGTCTACTGCTGAGGAGGCAAAGAAAAGCAAACGTGCCATGAGAAAACTTGAAAAGTATCAACAAGATTACAGGCTTGATCCTCATATTGACCTCTTAACATGGATTCCAGAAAATGGTCACCAGAAAAAAGGAGAAAAAGTCTCTTCAAAGGCCTCACATAATCACCAATACATCTCCCTTGCAGTGATCAATGGCTCAAGCAAATAGTTTTTCACCTATCTTCCAAATGCTTTTCATCTCTAACTTTTGTTGCTTCCTACACGCCATCCCCTCTTTCTTGCTCAACTAAAAATCAATAATAATTTAATTTATCCACCTTAGGTTTTTTGGTGGTGCACAAGCCACAAGAGGCCTAACTTCCTTAGTTTATCAGTTTAAGCTAATAGGTTCAACTTCCTTTTTGAGTTCAGTTCAAATAAGGGGCTAACTTCACTAGTATTGTCAACCTACACTAATAGTTTCAGCTTTTTTTTTATTTCAGTTAATAAGTCTAACATACCTTAGGTTTCCTATCATGCTCTAGGTCTAACTTTTCCTGTTATTGTAGTTTATCTATCTTTAGAATATTAGTATATTTTTGTCCTAAACAGCTGGTAACTCGAGACAAGTTCCAGATAACTTGAATCAGTAAACCTCTAAGTCACTGGACCGTTCCGACTTTTTAAACATTGTTTTGCGGGATTGAAGGTAATGATTCCTTCATCAATTCTGCAACATGGTTTTAAAACTCGGTCAAACTCGGTTGGGATCTGGGATCAGACAATCCGACTTGGGATCGGATGAGTCCAATCCAAGTTCAAGAGTTGGATCACAATATCGCCTAGATCGGTCCCGGATCAACAGATCAGACTGGCCGGATCACAATCAGTCCGATGGATCTAACCTGGGATCAGCTGAATCGGCTCAGGATCTTCTTATCCAGATTAGAAACGGCCAATCCAATGCGAATCATCATTTTACACAGATTTTCCCAGGATCGGCTGATCGTTGCTCCTTGCAAGGATAATCTCAATCTCATTCCCAAGTTCTTGAATCATGTTCTGCAAATTGTTGATTCCCTGTAGAGCCTCTAGATGCTAATACCTAGAATTCCAACATTGTTGGTTCCATTGTGTATATCCTTTTCTTTTCTTCTTGTATTATTATTTTATTTTATTTTGTTAATTTCTTTACCTACTGAATTTCCATTATCTCCATCCCTAATTCTGGTTGTCTATCATTATTTATTAATCTCAAATTTCTGCTCAACACCCTATACCCAACCTTCCTAATCTCTTAACCCATTTCCAATTTCAACATTATTAGCTTTAATCGTTTCTTAATCATTCTAATACCCCATGGTTGCTATAGTAGTACGCTATTTTTTATAAAAATCTTGATTATTGATTCCCATTGACTTTTCATAACTTTTTCACTCATGACTCAACCTTCTAATACTTTTCTTTATTTCCTATCCAGTACTATTTGATATACCTATTACCTTGTTTTATTCTTCTTCTTGATAGCACCTGCACTACAAAAAATAAAACAGATACAAGAGTAGTTTTCTGTTTTCCATACAAAAGCATCCCATTGTGGGATTGATTTTCTTAATTGCATGTTCTAGATTATGTGGCATCACGAACTCGACATGAGTTAAACATATATAATAGAAGAATCTGTGAGTGTTTCTTAAGAATTTAAGGATACTCCATGCACTTATTCCACCATGATGTGCATCAGTGCATGAATGCACAATTATGTCATCATTGTAATAAGCATTTGAACAAATCTTTCCCAATTCCCCAAGCCACACTAGTTTCAAGTCACACTAGGAATGTAATTGTCATTGTCAACCTTGAAATGGTTGAGCATCAGATTCCAGATTCAAGGGGATGCATGTTTCATATTATTTTCTAGAAGCAAGGTAGAGACACTCTTTTGGTTCAATAATTATATTATTTTCCCAAGGCCATGAATACAGCAGAGACAAAGAAAACGTGATACTAGTAAGCAGGATTCATGTATGTATGTTCTGTATTTTTAGAGATGTGTCTAAGTGTGTGCATTGCATTATTAACTTGTAGTCTTGCAGTTTGTTCAATAATTGATATATGCTTCAAAACTAAATAAAAAATCAGTGTCATAGTCTTAGTCAGCCAAACCTTCTTCACAATTCTAACTAGCTTACAAACCTACATTTGAAAATGCAAGTGTTCTAGCACAACATATGGTTGAATTATTACAGTCAAAAAAATTAGAAATGATGAAAATAACTAAGAGATGAAGAAAGTAGCGATTACCTTCTTTCTGAACAACCTCTGAATCCTCGATGACCTTATCCACCCACCCATCATCAAAAACCCGAGATGTAGTAACTAACCGCATCCAAATCATCCCAGCCAAGCCACAAATCAAGGGACTCACGCTGAATGTCTCGACCAAAGCCTGACACTGGAACTGAATCATAAGCTGAATTCCCATGACGTACCTAATCCTGACCTCAGAGGAGTACTCCTCGGGACTCAGGGTCAAATCCCTCGAAGGAAAACCAAAATCGTAGGGCACAGAGGGCTTCACTTCTTCGACTTCGGGTTCCTCCTTCTTTATGGTTTTATTGTGGTCATCAGATGAGTTTAGGGATTTCCAGAATTGAGACTGAGAGTGTATGGATGGATAATGGGTTTGGGACTGAGATAGGGGCTCGGTTTTGATAACAGTATGGTGGTGGTGTTTGTGACGACGATTCCCGGCCAAGTAGATGGCACGAGCATCTCTTACATCCAAGAAGTCCTCTTCAGCAACGCCCGTCTCTATTATGTCTTCAGCTTGTGACCCGCACCTACGACAGTAATAAAAGCCGTCATTGCAGCTGTCGAAACCGACATTGCCACAAGCATGGCACGTCAAGCCCTCTGCCATAGCTCAATAGATAGGAAGAAGATGGTGGAGCTTTAAGTCCTTGGTCTTTGCTTCTCTGCAGATTGAATGGGATGGTAAGTTCAAAACATCAAGTTCTTTGACTTCATACCCAGAGTTCATCCTCAGTCTGGATTTTCCACTCCTGACTAGTGTGTGGCCTGAATCCATATCAGAACAATTCATTTAGTCACTTGTGTTAGGTTCGGATTATCAAAATTATCGATTATTGATTCTGAAAACGATAGTTAAATTCAAGGGCCTGTTTGGTTCGGATTCTAGAATTTGATCATGGATTCTGATTCTGGATTCTCATAATCAGATTATCAGAATCCAGAATCCCATTTGGTTAAACCTGATTCTGAAGCTGATGTCACTCTACAGAATCACAATCAGAATCTTGTTTGGTTGAACAATGTTCAGAATTAATAATTCAACACAAATTATGCATAAAATACCTAAATTGCTCATAAATGAGAAATTAGAGTACCAAAATCATAGTAAAGGCATAAAGACTGAACCACACATATATAAGGCCTATAAGGGAAGTACAAATTATTCAAGTCATATATATATATATATATATATATATTCAAGTTAAGAGGGAAGTACAAATTTTGAAAGAAGGGAAGTCCTCAATGAAAATAAAGTAATACGAAAAAGCTCCATAATGAAAGCAACGAGGGTAGATTATAAAGGAAGACTAAGGGAGTCCCAGCTGACCAACAAGTATGGAACAAATGTCATCCAACAGCTCATTGATCAAGATAAGAGGGAAGTAGAGAGGGGGTCCATCAATCATTCATCCTGTTTGAGGAGGACCAGTGAAACTTTTTTTTTAAGAGGTCCCACCTCCATTGGCAAAATGCCCAAGTGGAGAATCCCAATGAACAAAAGCTGGTTGAAAAGATTTATGTATATATCAGTTCTTATCGACTTCTCATACTTAAACTTGGTGAGCAGAAATCTAGCTAAGCAATGTATCTAGGAGAATCTCTTATAACATAACCAAAGCATGGAACATTCAAAAAGCATTGCTAGAGCTACAAACCCACACCTCTTGTATAAATCTTAGCATCACACACATAACAAAGAAAATAACTAAACTGACAAATAGTTTCTCCTATATATCCCATAAACTTATTCAGATATCCCATGGGAGAGACGAAGGAGAGAGAAAAGGATTTTGCAGCAGTCAAATATCCCATTAACTTATTCAGATACCATCAGGCTCTTAGTCTTTGAATCACTATATTCACAGTTGGCATGGTACCATAACAATTCCAATCAACAACTAATGTTCACCCATAGTGGATAGCCCAAGATAACAATAATGCCCTATATACTCCAAACTATGGGACACTCCGAATCGACTAAAGAGAACTCTACAAACTGGAAGAGCTGAGGTTCTTATTCCAATGATGGATCTAAGAGATGAAGATGGATATCATGGTTATAAGAAAGCAACTTCATGAAACCAAAACACGGACAAGCATGTTTTATAAATAATTAATCATGTATGGATCATCTGGTAGATAAGGGAAAGAAAGGGTTTCAGTTCCATTGATTTTTGCTCCGTTGTTGAAATTCTGAACATCCCTAATACTAATTGCGCTTAAGGTATATGAAAAAATCTCTGTTTTCAATTTTAACCATGTCCTCTCTCTAGTTTTAATCTAAGTAGCTTTTCATTTATTTGGAAAACAAACGTTCTGATATTAATCAAAAGGGGATACCCAAAAAAAAACAACAACATAACTGAGAATCTCCATAAACAACCAAAAATGTAAAGCCGAAGAGTCCACAGAAAGCCTATGTATCCCACCCATGACTTCCTTTAGGTGGTCACAACCCCACTGGAGCAACCTCCTTACATGAACTCAAATGGCAACCATTTTCAAGTGCTTACAGACCCAAAGACAAAGATATCTCCAACAGATATCTTAGATAAAAGCCCACAGTCAGCGATTGGCAATGTAATGAAACAAACCAAATTCTGAGAAATAAGAACTTATGAAGTTATGAAATTGTTTTACCCAGAAAAAAAAAATTATGAAATTGAACTCAGAAACAAGAACAGATGAACGAGACTGTAAAGGGCGACTGAAGGAGCTTACAAGAACGATGCTCTTGCAGAGAGAGATGACGGATTGATGGAGCACCAAGGATATCTCTTCTGGTCGGAGGGAACTCTCGTGAATAAAAAATCTCGAACACGCTATGGATGTAAAGACCCTCTTTGGCTCTTTGGCAAGTCTCTAAATCACGAAGTTTAAATGTCTATAAATTAGAAAGAGAGATACGAAGGACAGAGAAGAGGGGGGAAAGGCTTGTTGGAGGAGAGACTTGGTTCGTCCGCCGTTCCGTCGAGCTCTTGAAACCATGAAGAAGGGAAGAGGGGTGTTTCGGTAGGATGCCCTCGTGTTTTTTTTTTTTTTTTATTTTAAGGCGAAATCCGAAATAAGATTCCATGAAGGCCGGCGTCTGATAGTTCGGATTTGGACCAAATCCTGTGGAATCAGGAATAGGATTCCATTAATTAGATGGATTCCCCACATCTGATAGGTTGGATTACAAACCCATGAATTTTCATGCAAATCCAATGAAATTCATATCTTCTTATTATTTTAGTTTTCCTTTTTCATTTCAAAATGTTAGATTTGTGACTAAACCCAGTGGAAATTACTCTATATTATGTTGATCATAGTTTTTAAACTCGGATTAGGCCGGTTAATCGGATCAGAATACTGGTGACCCGGCACCTCAACCGATCCAAGTTTCTATTTGGATCATTTTTGTTAATCAGTGAAATATATATAAACCTGTTGAATTGTCCAAATTTTCATAAAACTTATTTTTCATCTTTTAATAATTTAGTTACTAGGAATAAAGCTTATTGTCTTAACCACTAAACTATTAATCATCTTTTGTTTTGTTTCTATCACCAAAAAATAATAAATTAAACAAACTTTCATTTTTATTATACATATTTATACATGTTTTTTTGTCTATTTACATTATATTTTTAAGAATACATGATATAAAATTGTAATATAATTTTTTCAATTTATTTTATTATATATTTAATTTCTATAAAATATTTTAATTTTTTAATTAACCTATGGTTTAGCCAATGACCCAACCTTTTAGCTAGATCAATGTCCAATTCGGGTTTAATAACTATGGTGTTGATTGTTAAATTCTTGTTAATTCAAAACAACAAAATTGTTTTCTATTTCTTGACAATCAAATAACAAATGGAATTGTTGTATTGCTTTCAATTATTTTTCTAATCCTTTATATTCCTTGTATTTTTTGGATTCTCAACTTTCTTTTTTAATTCACTCAAATTTGAATGATCAGGCAGAGCCCAGGGAATCGGTATAATTGATCATGATATCAATTCTGATTTTAACCACGATTCTGATTCTATTTACTAAGAATTTGATTCTATAATTCGAACCAAACGCCTTTTTACAATCCATAATTGATTTTATCCCATAATCTGAACTAAACACCCCCTTTATATCATTAATTGGCTTAAGAAGTTGAACTAAACGCTTGTAAAACCATGAAAGCAATTCTAAGATGAGAATTGATTTTGATAATCAGAATTAAACAACCCCTTATGTCCAAATAAAATAATGTTAGGTTGCTTTTGGACTACCACTAATGGATGACCCCGTGCTTGCATGGGTACCTAACTCGTGGAAGAGCGAATCGTAGAGATAGTAGAGAATAAATAAAAAGAAATACATATAGAAAAGGAGTTGGAGAGGGAAATGTAGGGTAGAGAAATTTTAGGAAAGTGGACCCACTTTTTAAGGCTAGAGCATTACACTTGTATGAAATTACCCAAGTTGAAGTTTTAAATTTTTTGTATAAATGTCTTGTTTTGAAAACAGTTTTAAAAACCCACTAAAAGAAAGAAACATAGTAAATAGTATTGTGAAAGAGATAAAATAGGAGAAGATAAACATGGAAGGAGAGAAGACACATGGGATTGTCCATGTGTCATTCTTTAAAAATACAATAAAAACGCAATAAAATTCATTTAAGTCGTCCAACTCATCAACCCTTTGCTTTAGTATATATAGATGTCATATGCCATGGGTAAGACATTTGGTTTCCCCGCATTCCTCCTTAGAACGAGACCGTACTCTCTAGATCTTCTCAAGCATCTATTTGAGAATCCTCCCAAGCAAATAATATAGCGCTCCACATCCCCTTTTTCGATTAAAAAAATCTTAAATTTTTATTTTTCAAAATGGCTAAAGTACCCTTTGTCTTCTTCAATGTCGAAGATGAGTTATCTACTGACAACCACAACAATGACTATTGATGTTCTTTGCTCTATCACCTGCTAAACAACAAGGTCACTGGTAAGGGTGTCAATTGGGCTAGGTTGGCTCGAAGCCCGACATGTCCAGCCTGAAAAATAGTTGGATTGGTGCAAGCTAACTTTAGACTGGGCTAATTTCAAGCCCGAAGTTTTATTCGGGTGAAGTTCGGACAAATTCACTTTCAGCCCGAGCTTGGCCCGGCCCGATATAGATATAAAATACAGTTTGGTCTGGCCCGACCCGAAATTGGTAGAACTTAGTCTAACAAATATATGGTGGTTTTGGGCCAATTAGAAGCCCAAAATTAACTAATTAGCCATGTTTTCAAAGTAAGTAGGGGTTAAAATGGCTCCTCATGAACCCAAATTTTAAAAGGAATTTTAAATTTGAGTGGCTCAAACTTAGTCCAAAGCCCATAATTTTAGAATGAATCGAATTCGGGCTTAGACTAAGTTCAAACCCATATAAGTAAGTTCGGGTTGAGTTTGAACTGACCTTGGCCCAGCTCAACCCCAAATCGATTGACAGCACGTCATGCTTCCGTTCTATCTCTCATGACACTCAAAATCACCTTCCACATCAATTCTGCCTCCACTCTCTTCAGAGCCCTTTTGCTATCTGGCACAACTAAATCAACAAGAACTCCACCATCACTGATGAATCTTTAACAAAAGAAAAAGTAGCATTGAAGGAATGGAGGCTCAAGCTTGCACATCAATCATCTTCTCCAAACCAGCAACAAGATTGTCCTATCCATACTGAGAATGTAGCCTTGAACAAATCTTTAGGTTTTCGGATTGTCGGATGTGATACTGTATCTACTCAATAGCATGACAGTTAAAATGGCACTGGTGCATTGATAAATCACTTTAGATCATTTTTGCCCGCTTAAAAGTCTCATTAACGTCTTGCCTATTCCATAGCTACACGTGATGGGAAAAATTAAAACACATGAATGACATGCTAAAGTATGTTTTAAATTTTTAATTTTGTTGCCACATGACACTCCGAAATAGGCAAGACTTAAGAGGCAAAAAGGATCTTCTCCTGATGGCTTGTGTTAAGGTATTGTCTACAGGTGGCATGACATGATTGGTGGGAAAAAGTGAAAAGCATCTTTTAAAAAAAAAAATGTAATTCACTTGCTCCCTCCAATGGTGTACTGCCACCCGTTAGACAGGACCTTAACATGTCATAAGCGGCAAGAGAGGATCCGTTTTCTTTTAGAGGTGGCGGGGATTTGGTAAGTCCCTTTAATAACCTGTTACGGATAAGAGTGGATCTTTTGATATTCTTATTTTAGTAATTTGCTTAAATATCCAACCAAAACTTGTCACGCCACCTAAAATGAAATTTAGAATCCTTAATTAATTCATACAAATTCTCTTATTTATATTTTAATCTTTTTAAACCTTCGTTATTGAGAAATAAATGTGGATCATGTGAATACCTTGAATTTAAAAAAGATATTTTGGGTAATTAGTTCAAACTTTTGGCAAAATTGTCAAATAATGAGGTAAACCAAAATTATATCCAAACCAGTTTTTAAGGAGAAAAATTGTAAAATAAGTTGGTAAACTGTTAATGGGTTTAATTTTTATTTTTATACCCATAAGCCCATCTCTCTCTCTAGGTAACCAATTATAAAAACAAAATCTTTTCCCGTAAACTCACACTTTCATGCAAATATACTTTATATTCAAAGTAAGAACAAATATTCTGTGACCATTATATGACCACACCCAAGCTGACACGTGGGGTCTTTAGTGTTAAAAACACCCAAAAAATGCTCAAATAGATAGTAGGTGCCCAAAAAGGGGTACTAAATTCAAAAACACATCACTTGTCGGTCTATGATGCATGCATGCCATATAGTGGTCACACCAACCTTGCTCACAGATAATTTGGTCCTCTTAACTATACAACATGAAGTCTAATAAATCCAAATGGTGAAGAATTTTTCTGTGACCACCCACAGATTTACACATTGTATTTATTAGGTTAAAAGTGTGAAAAGTTGTTCATTTCAAAAAGTAGGTGTATAGAAAAAAAACACCAAATTCAAAAACCCCATCACATGTTAATTTGTGACATCCGTCACACATGATCACACTAATTTTGTTCACAGAAGACTTGCTCCTATTGAAAACAGCATGTGACACAACTGATAAAATTATTTTGACAATACTTCATATATTATATAGCCATCCAACTTCAAATTCCGCGAGATGCATAAAAAAATATTTAGGTGGTAATACACTTAACCGTTGTTAAAAACAAGTGGAAGTAAACCAGGCAAGAATCCCAAACCACGGTTAAGATACATCACACCCCCTTCTCTTAGAGCCATTTTCATGATTTCATCTACCCAAACCCAACCGAGTCCTCAGCCCCCTGCTCATACTGCTGACATATCATGTAAATTTCACCACCAAGCACTAAAAGTACCATGCTTTGATCATCCTCTGTCAAAGATTTTTGATCGAGTGAATGATCTTTCAAGATGTAATTTCTTCCCTCTTGATGTGTGTTTCCAATCGGTTCAAAGTAAAGAATAAATTGAATTCATCATCTTAACTTGACCATCCTTTTTAGATTTGAACAAATACCAAACCATTGCAAAAAAGAAAAATAAAAAATAAAAATCACAAGAAATTAATTTATGTAAAACCATGTGGCTACTTGACCTCAATGGACATTTAAGATATATGGATGATTGGTAAATACCGACAATAATTATGATAATCTTAGAATAAAATATCATAATTAATCACTTAATTAATTGACACACATGTTATTTGCATATTTTTAATTATTAAATATTATCAACTTGTCAAGCTTCTTATTGCAACTTAATTCCAACACACAAAAGTGCCTCTGAAGCTTAAGAACGTTTTATGGGGTTCCCTTTCCTTTATTTTTCAGTAAGTAAGGGGATTTAGTATCCTAATATTGCATATAAATGGTTTAGGGAAAATAATTAATCATCAATAAAACCTAATTCGGATATCATTTTGTTTTACGTCATTATTTGACAATTTTGCCAAAAGTTTGAACCAGTTTAAAGGGATTTTTGTCAAACCAGACCAAACTTTGTCGAATAATAACGTAAAACAAAATATTACCCAAATCGGATTTTTGAAGGGAAAAAGTGAAGAAAAAAAATAGTTAGTTACCTATTATTAATTTGTTTTGTTCCTTTCATACCCCTACATCCGCCAAATCAATTTTCTCTCTCCTTCTACATTTCCCACCTCAACTCTATATCTATCTCTCTCCTTATTTGAAACCATAATACCACTTGTCCACGTGCATGATGATCCATTATGTGCATGTGTGTATGCACATTGCTACACTGTAGCAATTCACAAGAGAGAAAGTGCTGTCTCAAAATACACAAGGTTGAAGGTTGCTTGTTTCTTATATGTTGCATTTAGTTTACCAAAACTTCGAATGTGAGACCATTCCCAAAACCAAAAAATTCAGAACTTTGAGAACACAATAACTTGAAAATGGTAAAACATGGCTTTATTGAAACTTGTAAAACTCTTACATTTTCAACAACCAGCTTATAATTTAGAGACTCTATTCAAGGATATGAAGAGGACACCCACTTGACCAAAAGAAATACAATAAAACAATATTGGAATTCCATGGGATGGCCTCTAAATTGAAGAAAGCATATTCCAACATTATACTTTAGCGTAAAAAAAGAGATGAATGGAAGAACATAGATCAAGCACTTGGTGTAAGAGGCAGCATCTTGCACTGTCGAAAGTCACAGAGCAATTCGGTGTCCATGAAGCCAACAAGGAATTGGGCGAGGGCTTCACAATAGAGAGCCACCTGATAAATGTTATTGCCACCATGATCTCCATCAAAATACTCCTCAGAAGCATATCGTGTAAGCATTAATTTATATTAGGTGCTATTGTGGTTATTGAAAGATTTCCAAACCTCACAAGTATAGGAATGACCAAACACCTTATAAAAAGAGTAGCAGTGATATCAAACCAACAACAAAACTATATAATAGTTTGTTATTTACTGAAATGCTTTCATAATAAATATTAATACTATAGCATGTATAGAACTTGTAGATATGTAGGAAAATTCAGCACTAAATAACTTAACACAATAGTATATATCAACCATATTTAAAAAAACTATGCAAGGCTTCAAGTAAGTAAATTTGGATTACAACTCTAGAACAAAATATATGAATCTTATACGTATCGTTTTCAATAGAAAATAATAGAACAAACTTGAACCAAAGGAAATTAGAAAATAAATTTAGTAAAGCAAGATTTTCAATTGAACGTATCTCAAAAAATAAGAAAACAAATCATTTATTATTTGTAGAAGCCATGGTGTGATGGATTCATTGTCCTTAAAGTGGATTCGTTGCCCTCCAATGAGATTCATAAATACAACAAGGTTACTCGACTTTCTACTTTCAGGATTCAATGGATTTCATATACTCTCACAGAGTTTGTATTCCCATATAAAGGCCTTCAAACTATAACAACTATAGATTCTCTGATGGGATAAAAATAAAACTTGAAACACGAATCAAAAATCAATTAATGAAAACTTAAAATCTCAATTAAATGGTATTTGCCTTACACGATTTGATGGTAGGGACTTTCCTTAGTAGTATTTGTTTTCCTTTATTCGGATGTGGAAGGGATTTTTCGACGACCGTGCCAAGATTCAACTACACAATCATCTTGGGCCAATAAAGTATAAGAAGATCCACAGTGAATGAAGATGAATGTCGTTCAAATCCAATAAAACTCAAAAAAAAAAAAAAAAAAAAAAACCAATATATTTTTAGACAAAGCCATAAACATTTGCCAAAAAAGATGTCAGAGAAGAAAGAGATATGATTTCAAAGTGTGTTCTTAACGTCTGAATGATTCCCTTTATTTATAGATTCTGTAGAAATACTGTTAGATGTGTCTACAGACATCTTAGATACCATTTTACATGAACAATCACCTATCGATGTCTATAGACATATTTTGCACTTTTTCCTATGAAGAATCACAAACTTTCGTAATGGTTATTTTTTCACAATCTGCACAATTCGATCAATCAAACATAATATGATTTTCCCCTTGAGAATTTTTTCTTGATCAAGGAACTTTTGATCGATCAAACCTCCAAAGATTCAACATTTTGAATCTTCTAGATTAGAATCTAATACAATAATTAGCTCCTATATACGGAATCAATCTTGTTGTTTGGAAAAATAGTAAACATATGTAATAAGCCTTTTTTATACCATATTTACTTGTTTTATTTATTTTTAATCACATTCTTAATCAAATGTGTTCATTCTCCCGAGTAGGAATGTAATTAGTGGCCTAGATCATTCTACACTGAAAGGATGAGCCTCCATCTAGAATAATCAATCGTATGGACACAAGGCTAGATGGAATATTTGATGCTCGAGTCTCAAAGTGTATGACGAAGGGTTCACTTTAAAAATTGGTGTGTTCACTTCATGCACTAGGATATATAAATCTCAAAGTAAACGTCCGTACAAAAAAGATAAATTGGTTCTTTGGAAATCAATCAATGGAGAATATTAACACAACTCGATTGATATGTGCAAGAGGTGTAAACTCCCTCAAACGAATTCAGTGGTCCTATCTCCTTATAATGAGATTACTTCCCCCTGATTCTCCTACATTTTTATTATTATTTGAATGCTTGAATCCTTATAATACAATATAACTATTACAATTGGTATAATAGCACTTGTCAACAATTTTTACTGTTTTATGGTACCGACCAGAAGTCAAAGGAAGATTGTAACGAAGGAGCAACATTGTGACATGCAAAACATGGTGGAGATGCTGAAATCAATACAAGCACAATTCAAAGCCTTGAGGATGGATTAGCATCACAACAACAAAGTGTGCTATCAATGGTTTACAAAATCAATTATATCAATGCTTTACAAAATCAATTACCTTGACTATAGCCAGTAAGTCACTTTTTTGGTGGTGATGTATGGGCCCTTAATGTCAGTCCTATTTTAGGGTGACCTCATGTGATCCTATCATATCCGAGGCGCCAAGGATTTGGTGCGCTTCCTTAAAAGAATGCCCAAGGTCTACCCTGCATCAGGGGTGGACACTAGCACCGAAAAGTGAAAATCACCCCCAAAAAAGTGTGAATCACTTTTTTTGATGTTGACATGTCCGTTCCTGATGTAGGGTGGAACTTAGGCGTTCTTTAAGGGGTGAACCAAATCCATGCCAATGAATTGTCCATTCTGCTACCCCTTTGGATTGTCAGGTTTGTGTGTTGGGGGTGGGAGGAAATGATCCTCTGTGACCAATGTGTGACGTGCACCAGGCTAACACGTGATGCGTTTTTGAATTTGGTGCCACTTTTTTGAGCACCAAAAAGCATTTTTTATGCTTTTAACCTTATATGTACATGTGTCAGCTTGTAATGTGGTCACACCAATGTTGGTCATAGATTTGCTCCCATGGGCATGGGAGCAGTCTGGACTTCATTGATGGATAATCCAAACTTTGAAATAAATGTTCTGTCCAGGATTTGGTTTCCAGGACACCAAGGGACTTCACATGGAATAAAATGGGGAGGGGTTAGATGAAATTTCAAATTCCCACCCATTTTATTCCATATGACACTCCCTGGTGTCCTGGACACCATCTCGACAGGACATTTGCTCCCTCCAAACTTTTCCAACAATGTGCAAGGATGATGTTGCAATCCGTACCACCCATCAAACTGATATGCTGGAAAAGTTAGGGCATATCTGTTTTAATCAACCTTAATCAAGCTAAAAAGGCCCCAGCAATATCTATATTTTCAAACATTAAACTTTGAATTATCCAGTTTCATGATTTACTAATGCTTGTGTTTTCTAAGCCATCAGTTTTAAGTTTTTTTACACATCTAGTTATGTCATTAACCAAACACCCATTTCCATTACCTTAAAAAAATTTACCACCTAATGTCAATTATTCAACTTTTGGTTGAATTTGAGGCAATGGGTCCTACTGCTCCTATTGCCCAACCATCAAACCTAACCAGCAAACTGTGGTTGTGAACATATATCTTCATGTTAGGTGATTTTGAACATATGGTTGTGGCTTATGATTATCCTTATCGAATCAGAACCAAGTTTTATTTGGTAATATATTGCGTATGGTTCCAATTAAACCTGTCTCATTGTTTTGATTCTCTCGTCCTGAATACGTGCAGAGAATCAATAGAGACTCTCTAACTGATAAATCTTTTACCAATTGATAAATTTAATAAAAATTAACAGACCGCAGAATTTTAAGCAACTAACCATTAGCAAGACCCAAAGTCGTTCATGGGTTCCTTTCCATCCTCTGAACTTGCTTAAGTTTTGCCCTTAATCTCTCTAGTTAGGTCAGATTTCGACCTCTTTGAACTGGAATTCACACTAATACGCGGATTTTTTTCCCCTCCCAAATCTCGTTTTTACAGGTAGAAAGTCCATTCTCTCCGGAGAAAATTCAAGGAGGAAATGAGGAGTTTCATGAACTGTTCTTCAATACTTGCTTCAATCTGAAGTAGCAGTCAGGTGGGTTGAATTGGTGGGAACCTGAAAGATGTTTATTTTCAGCAGTCACTTCGATTTGGTGAACAAACGATCTGTTAACGGGTTTCTGTTCAGAAAAATGGTTCTTTTTGTTAGTTCTTTCGTGTTTTCTATTACCAGGTGCATGTTCTATTTGATCAGGACCATCAGGTTCATAAGCAAATATCTCTTCAGGTAAGCAGAATTTCTAGATTGATTAACTGATTTACAGAGTTCTTATGGGTTAAACTATAATGGGTTCTCTCCATTTGATTAATTCTCTTCTTGCAGGTTTCAGGGAGATGACAATTCTCAAAAGGATGATTCGAATAGCTCCACTCCTCTTCCACCAGAAAATAATCAAATCGTTTCGAATTGGTCGGAGCCGGAACATGAACCTGAAATCATCGATTTTGAGGATTCAGAGTATCATGGATTTGGTGAGAAAGAGTCACCAGAGTTCTGTTTCAAGTTCCAATTTCAGTCTTTCCAAGACAGTAGCAATGGAGAATCAGAAGGTTTTTCTTGCCCGGAAAATCCCCCGGCGAACACTAGTGAGTATCAATTCTCATCTGGGAAGGATAACTGTGGCTTCATGGACGAACCAGAAGTTTTTAGCTTCACTGTCAAAGAATTAAATGCAGATTCAAATTATGGGTTTTTCAGCACTAAAGGTTCTATCGATGGAGGGTTCTTATCAGAGAGAGATTTTCTGCAACCCAGTTCAGAAACAGAGGATGTTCACGAAGAAATGGAAAAGAAGCCATCCTCGGAACAGAAAAAAACAGAATCTTCGACATTCACTGAAGAAAAATTCCATTGGGGAAAAGACTTCTTCACTTTAGATTCAGACCCAGAATCAATTAGTATAAGTGATGCTTCCTCTCTCAAGAATCTGTTGCTCGAATTCAGTAGTGATGAGTTTCTGTCCGAGAGAGATTTTGGAGGAGAATCTGAACCAGAAACTCTGGACTTCGAAGGTGAGAAGTTAGAGATGACTGAGGAAATTCCAAGTTCCAAAGAAACCCATTTGCAGAATACAAGTATCTTGAACAGAGAGTTCATGGATACTAGCGAAAGGTCCTTGTCTGCTCGGAATCCGATCAGAGACGAATCAGAAGTTCATCATAGAAAAGAGAAAGAAGCAGAGGAAGAAATTCAAAATTCTGAAGAACCCCATTTGCATAATTCAAGTATTTTGGAGACAGACATTCTATCGGAGAAAGATTCCTGCGAAGATGAACAAGAAGACTTGGGTGGCGGAGAGACAGAAGCAATGGGTAGTTTACAAAAATTTGAAGGACCCAATATGCAGAATTCATTGGTGACAAGAACTGAAGACTCAGACGAATTGGAAACTCTGTGGGAACACCAGGATCTGATAGAACAGCTGAAGATGGAGCTGAGAAAGGTGAGAGACTCAGGGCTTCCCACCATCTTAGAAGAATCGGAGTCTCCAAGGGTGATGGAAAATCTGAAGCCATGGATAATCAATGAGAAGTTCCTGCACGAAGAAGATGAAATGGACGAGATGCACAAGTTCTACAAGAGCTACAGAGAGAGAATGCGAAAATTCGACATCTTGAATTACCAGAAGATGTACGTGGTAGGTACGTTCCACTTCACCCTTCTCACCTTTCTTTCTCTTTTTTTCTTTTTTGGGTAAATTCTGCTTTCTTTCTCTTGAAGCTTTGATTTCTTAGGAAATAAATCAATTTCAACCAAAAGAGTTAAAATGTCCACTTCTCAAAGGTCGAGGAAGATTTGGGATGATGACCCATGTCCAGTCCACCAATTGGACGTCAACCACAAAAAATAGGGCCCAACCCATACGGTGAAGCTATACGAATAATAAAGCAGATTTTATGTAGCGTAAAAGTCGCAGCGCCTCTGAAGCGCCAAGCGTTGAGTGACATGCTGCAGAACCTTCCTGTTCTGTCCAGGATTTTGTATGTCTTATTGTGTCTTACACACTAAAAAGTTGGATGCAAAGGTTAAAACTGTCAAAACAATTTTCAAATAAAAAAATAGGTACCCATAAAAATGGGGTTGGGGTGTATATGATCCCGGCTTCGGTGCACATAAAATCCATGCGCACAGAACAAGGGACCGACACATTAGTACTGAAAAGTGATTTACACTCTTTGTGGGGTGCTTATCAGTTTTTGACACAGATGTCTCTATACTTTGGTCTGTGTGCACACATTACACATGGATTGTGTGTGCACAAAATCCGGAATAGCCATATAGGGTTAAAACCAAATAAGAAAAAAAAGTGTTCAAATGAACATTTGCTCCAAGGCACGCAGCCACACAGCCAGGCCATGTGGCCTAGGTTCAATTGCCTTGCCAGGCCATGCTGCCTCGCAGCATTTTTGCGCTGCAGGAGATCCGCTTTCTCAAGATGCTCCTGTTCACAAAATTTCTTGTGAGCAAATAGACACGTTTCAAAAGAAGCACTTTTTTGGGTGTATGTGTGGCCTTTTCTAGTTACAAGAAATTTTGTCCACAAGAGATGATCCCTTCAAACCTACTAATTGGTGATTTATAGAGCGGGGATCTGAAGAAGCTAATATTTTTTTGGGTGAAGAGCGTTAGCTCAATTTCGTTCAACAGCAATTTCCTCAAAGATGTTAGTTTAGTAAAGGACAAAGATTTGTTGTAGCAAATGCTGCAGTTAAAGCTACAGGTGATTACCTATCAACATGTCAAATAATCAGCTGTAGCAAACTCTGCTATAACTTTTTGTAACATGAACAAAAGGATCGCAAAGAAACAAAAGCCCCATGTTAAAGAACAAAACAACCCATGTTAAAAGACAAAATCCCTCTGCTTTTTTTCATGCTGCAGATAATAGCTATAGCTAAATTTGCTACAGCTGATCATTCCTCAGGTAAAATATGGGTTTTCTTTTTGTCTTGTGGGATTTTGATCATACGGTATGCTACTTTGTTATAGCGGGTCTTTGGGCATACTTAAATTGTGGGAAGTTTGAATCATCTTAGAGAGGTATTACGTATTAACTCTTTGAGCTGAGCTTGAACCTTGTTTCAAGAAGAGCTGTGCCTACAATTGAGCTTTTTTTAACTGAGTGAGCCTGAGATGAGTTACTTTAGGCTCTACTCACACAAGATTTGGCTCTTGGGCTATTTGGGCTTTAAGATTCAGGCCTGAAGCATTAAACTTGAGTTTGGTGAGCCAAGCATAAAAGCTTGCTTCAATCTTAATGAGCCAAGCTTGAGCCTGATCCTTGTGTGACAAGCCTGATCGAGCTGAATTTGGCAAAGCTCAGTTCGTTGACAGCCCAAAACATGATGCTTGAGAAAGGAAAATTCGGTAAATACTGCACTTATCTGTTGCATACTTGCATATTTATCAAAATACACTCCTTAACCCGGTATGTATTTACCAAGGCACCCTTTTGTCAGGCATTTCTGCTATAAGCACTGGTGTGATATCTCTCCAATCGGACAGGAGATGATTTGAATTTCCTTGTGAGAATTCAGAGCCCTCTACAGTCGTTAAACTACATTAATGTGCTGCGATTGTCTATTGCATGTTTAAATTTGTGTACCTGTGACGCTATAGACAATAAGCATAGTAACGTATTTTAACAACACCCAGGCCCAAGACGTCCAGTATCTCGAATTTTAAGCAGCAACCCATGCATGATTTGCTTCCATTTACAGGCTTTCTCCAGTTGAAGGACCCACTACAATCATTTTCAAGGCAAAAATCTCCAATTCCAACAATCACAACCATTCTAGCAAAGAATTTCCGGATAGGCAAACATAGAAGACCTGAAGTGGACCCAATGATAAAGTTTATTGGAGAGTTACATATTGATTTGGAACTGGTGTACGTGGGTCAAATGTGCCTTTCTTGGGAAATCCTCCGTTGGCATTACGAGAAGACCCAAGAGCTGCAGGAATCTGACCCACATGGGATTCATCAATATAATCAGGTTGCTGGAGAATTTCAACAATTTCAAGTTCTAATGCAAAGATTCTTGGAGAATGAGGCTTTTCAAGGACCCAGGGTGCAAAACTATGTCAAGAACCGATGTGTTCTTCGCAACTTTCTTCAAGTTCCAGCCATAAAAGGTAAACAAATGAGAAAGATCTGAGGTCCTAGCCTTAGTAGATCCTAACCCATTGCTCATCACCCTTTTAAATAACTATGACACTTAGCTATACATCTATTACATGGAGGCTAATTGTATTGCAGAGGATTGTTTGAAAGATAAAATGAAAGGAGGAAGGAGAAGAAGAAGAAGAAAAGGAGATGGCGTGATTACAATTGCAATGCTAACAGAGATCATCAAAGAATTGATGCGGATTTTTTGGGAGTTTGTTCGGGCTGACAAGGATGAGGCTAATGTGATTTTAAAGGGCCATTTGGGGACTCAAATTGAACTCCAAAACCCAGATGATTCAAAGCTTTTGATGGATCTCCGGACAAATATTCAAAAGGTTGGTTTTTTAGAATCTACTATCATACAGTATTACAAACTTTCTTTTTTCTATTTGGATTCATTTCATTTTTCAATGGTAGAGAGGGTTCTTGTTTTAATCATAGAATGATAATTTGTTTTGGTTTCTCTTATAATGCAGAAGGAGAAAAAGCTTAAAGACATATTGAGAAGTGGAAATTGCATAGTAAAGAGGTTGCAGAAGCACCAAGAAAGCAGATCAGATCATGAATTGTTCTTCTCTCAGGTTGACATTAAGTTAGTATCTAGGGTGCTAAACATGTCGAGATTAACAACTGAACAACTGGTCTGGTGTCATAAGAAATTAAGCCAGACTAATTTTGTAGATAGGAAGATTCACAGAGAACCCTCATTTTTTCTATTTCCATGTTGAAGTTGTTTAACTCTTGCCAATGTGCCATATCATTCATGTGTATATCCATCTTCTAAAAGAGAAATAGGAAATTTTGCTATATATATATGGGTGTGTATGCTGAGAGAGATAAAGTGAGAGAATCTAAGATATTTTGCTATATATGGGTATCTAAGTAGAGAGAGAGAGAGAGAGAGAGAGAGAGAGAGAGAGAGAGAGCAAAGACGAGGCTGAAACCTTAGCCATCTGGCACAGCCCCCATCTTGGCTCACACCTAGCCTTATAAATCTAACTAAAGCCATGGTTATCATGATTGTAATTCAGACGATCCTATGGTTCTAAATCATTAAAACGGTCCAACTCACACCCAAAATCCTAAAGTTGCAGGTTCGCTGTAGGATTGTGTTCAAGATGGTGGGATTGCATAGGATTTCAATCTCACGATCTTGATCAATCCTACAGATTATGTTGCTGGACGTTTTTTTTCCTCTTTCCATTGGGTTCTTGAAACAAACCTTTAGGCCATTAGGCCAAACTTAATAAAAAAGCCACTCTTTACAAACCTAGAAGCTCATTTAGTCCATTTTTTTTTTCTTTTATAAAGATCTTTACAACAAAAAAATCTAACTCCAAATCATTCGAGACTTTGTAGTGGTGGCAAATTGGCTGGTACAATGAGAAAAAGTTTCTTTTATGTCGAGTGTTGCCAACTGTTTATGATTTTTTTCTTCTCTTTTCTCTATTCTCTTTCCTTCTATTATTATTATTTTTTGGATTGTGAATCATATGGAAGTGGTGTTGAATTGTAAATGGGTATTTACCAAAATCATGTGGGACTGTGTTAAATTATGGATGGGTTGCATTTGCCCAAATCATGTGAGGTTGTGCTAAATGTTTGAATTGAAATTGTGCGAAGGTCTTTATGACATAAGTATTATAATTTAACCATAACTGATTCTTGTGTAATTTTTTTGTTTTTTAATAATTTATGGCTAAAGGCACAAAGCAATATTTGTGAGATTTTTTTTGAAATAGAATAATATTATTTTTAGTTAGTAAAGATATAAAATATAGAAGTTGTACTAAGTTAAATTATATTTGTTTTCGTTTAAATGAATTTTTTCTTTGATTTTAAAGTATTCAGGCCTCTCAAAGCACTTCACTAAGTTCTTGGGGCATGTGAACCCCATGCCTCTCCCACTTATCGGGTGAATTGAGTATTTTACAATTGGGCAAGTGGCTCCAAGGGGAAAGGTTTCAAACTCAGGACCTCCCCTTCCTAAGGCTTCCTTTAATGATTTTAATGATTATTTAGTTTTTCACTTCATTTTTTTACGGAAAATAGAATCTTATGATCCTCAATCCTATCCACGAGGCCCCCACTGATCCTATGTCGGATCTCGATTTTAACAACCTTGACTAATGCCTAGCCAATTGGCAGATTTGAAAACCTAAAGTCTTCCTTGCCCAACCCAACAATAGAATAGCCTAACCTATTGTGACTCAAATCCTCTTCTAATTGTTAAACTTCGCCTATTTGGTTTGTGACATGTGAAAAAATCAACAAAAATGAAAATGTGAGAGTTGAGGTTTTTATTTTATTTTTCCATATGTTGACCATTGAAATGTACAGAACTTTAATAAAACTTGAGCAATCACAAGAGGATCTTATTGTAAAAGGCCAAATGATTAGCGGTAGCAAATTTTGTTGTAGATTTTTGTAGCATGAACAAAAAGATCACAAAAAGACAAAAAACCCATGCAACTTATAAGACAAAATACACATGCTTATTGTTCATGTTACAAAAAACTATAGCAAAATTTGATACAGTTGATCATTCCTAGAAACTATCATATATTCTACACCCAAAACTTTTCTACTCCCATGCAAACACAAGGCTGGCACGTGATGATTATTTTGAAAACCGTTTTACACCGCTCTAGCCTATGTGTTTGCAAAAATCGGAGTAGAGAATTTTAGGGGGTAGAACATTTGCTCCCATTTTAAAACTCGGATTTCTTTTTTTAGATTCTACACATACTCCAATCGATCTTCCCACATGATCCTCAGTGCCTAGAGCCTATGTTATGTCTCTGTGATGGTGCACCACATGCTGAATTGAACATCTTTGTTAACACTTTCAATCCTGTACACACCATGTGGGCATGTGTGCATCACACAACAGCAATACAGGCACTGGGCATAGAGAATCCGATGCAAAACACAAGAAGAAATTAAGCCATTAGACCAAACCCCAGCCGTGGTAGGCGTCACAACTTGACCCACCTATCATAATGCAAGGAAAAGGCATTTAAGGTGTTGTTAATCTTAATTTAAAAAGGAATTCAATGAGACTGGCCTCACTTGAAGTCGCTTCAGTTTGAAACTATATTCGAGCAAGTGTACTGTGGGATACAGATATGGACAAGCTCATTTTCTCTCTTCTCCAATCACCCCTCCATGCCCCCTTATCACGACAAGCACATTGGGAGTAGCATTTTTACCCCTCTCCACTCCAAGGTTTTATTTGGATTTCTTCCTTTTTGCTGGATGAATACAATGAACCTCTTTCAAAAGAAGCAGCCCTATATGATGATTTCTCCTGTACATCTGTTCTTATGTATAGAAAGATGGAAAATCCATAAACCACATCATGCTTAATTGCTCATATTTTTGGCCCATATGGAATCACTTTTTATCTATCATGTTGCTTTGTTGGAACATGCCTCACTTTCAAATTTAGCATATCCAACAGTGAAAATCTTCTTTCTCCCATCTGAGATGCAAGAAATTCTGAATGACAATTCTTTATTGCACATACTAGGATATTTGAAAGGAACGCAGTCGTCATATCTTTGCAGGCACATCTAGATCGTGTTCTCACCTCATTGACTCCATCACTTTTGAGGTTGTCCTTCTCCATCTCCTATCTTACAAGAGACTAGTTTTCATGTGTTTTTCACTTGGTTTAATGTTCTTCTTTGTAACTTTGTCTCTTTTACTTTAGCCTAGACTTTCTCGATCGTTGTATCTTGATATTTTCTTCTCTTGCTTAATAAAGTATTATTCATAAAAAAATAATAATAAAAACAAATTTTGTTGTAGTTCCTATAACATGAACAAAAGGCTTTTTTTTTTTTTTTTTGGATATTTTAACTTAGGGTTTTTGTCCTTTTGTGATTTTTTGCTCATGTTATAAAAAGCTACATCAAGATTTGCTACTACCCACCTGCTTCTCTTGTGGGGAAACAAATCTTTTACTCCTAAATTTGTGTCCCTTTATGTCCCCACATACAGAGGTTGAGGTGTGTAGGATTAAAACCATAAAA
The DNA here is from genome assembly GCA_025762735.1 of Platanus orientalis. Lineage (NCBI taxonomy): Eukaryota > Viridiplantae > Streptophyta > Magnoliopsida > Proteales > Platanaceae > Platanus > Platanus orientalis. The sequence continues at coordinate 30,467 of JAOXJP010044519.1, forward strand.
ACGGTTTTCAAATGGGAAAAAAAAGTGTTAAAAAGGATGTAAGATTTGGTAGGACGCTTAAAGTCACCCTAAGGTAGGATTGACATTAGGAGTCAACAC
>JAOXJP010044520.1:0-16265 GCA_025762735.1 Platanus orientalis
CAACCCATACATAACACAAAATTTGAACCTTGTTCTTTTGTGTGATGGCACATACATAAGTCGCCGCATCAATGAAGATTTTGTAGAGCTCTTGTTTTTGCCCAAAAACCCTCTTTTTTCCCTTAGCAAACCCCTTAAGCCCTTTTTGCTCAAGAACACCTCATATAAAGGATTTCAAGTGATTTTTTTAAAAGGAATACTCAATAATGTTTCTAATATGGGTGGGAGGTATTGCTCCATCATTTAGGACTAATTCCCTTCTTATAGGTTGAGCCAAAGCTCCCTGTGGCCCTCTAACGTTCAAAAAACAGTAAAAAACTAGCTAGTAGAATTCAAATTTCTGTGTCTGACCAGTTAAGGGTTTGAAGACCGGTCAAGGGGTTGGAGACCGGTTAAGATTGTAATTTTATATTCAAAAAGAGTTCATCGAGCCGATCGTTTTGAGTACTTACGGGTCTTAAATGGACATCGAAATCAAAAATTATGCCCATTTTAAGTTGAGATATCTATTTCTACTTCTCGACTCATTTTTCACTTAGGAGATTTTGAGCAGTTGCTCCTAAGGTCATATATTGATCTTTGGGCCTTCTTAGGGTCAAACCTTGGTCTTTGGGGGGTCTTGTAAGCACACACATACCAACCACTTAGTCTCATTTCCTGATTTACCTGTTCAGCTCAGCGATGGCTCTTCCTTAGCACTTCTTGGGTTCTTTGCTTGATATGTCTTGGTTTATAGCACTTGAACATCTTCTTTATCTTGGTGATGGTCTCTACACTAGACACTCATAGGTTCACTCATTATACATACCATGCACAGCCAATCACCTAGATTTGGAATGAAATTAACAAATTACATCATGACTTTACATTCTATATTGCATTTGTAGCTTCCACTGCATGAGCCTTGTAGTCGAACACATTAAGGTACCCATGAGCCAAATATTGCTCAAATATGGTTAGCCCACCTCTTTGCATATTCATCTCACAATACTAGCAATTTTTCCTAATGAATAACCTTCAAGTGCTTGTCTATGCTACCAGCCACTGTTGTCTCATCGTTATGATCTTCTTAGAGGCATATTAATCGTAAAGAAATAAAGTTTCTAAAGCATATAATACTTCATTTACTCCTAATACATCACATATCAAATGTTTCATAAAACTATAAAACATACATCTAATATCACGTGATACAAAAAGTATAATCATTCAATTTTACATCATTTACAACAAATATTTTATATATTATAGACCCATTCTAAACTTGTTTGGGTTCAGTATTTCCTGAAATATTTATTAATTTTATACAAAAAATATTAATAATTTAAAATTACAGTAAAACATGGAATAAATAAATAAATAAATATACATTACATATGCCAATATGTTTTCCCCTATTTACTATATTTTTTAATATTTTAATTTTTATATTCTCTTAATAAAAAGATACAAAATTGCAATATGTGGTAGATCAAACCCATAGAAATCACTTATAATCAAACAAAATTGATGCATATTTGGTTCATCTTTTCAAATTTTCAATTTTTTTTGTATGATTTTATGATTAAAATTAAAATAAATAATTTTTGGTCTGAAAAGTTTTTCTAACTCCATCAAAGTGTCAAGATGAATCATATAACAAAAAAAAATTGAACATACACACGTATGATCTGTATAGAATTTTGGAAAATGGGTTATCCCCAACTTTCACTACATTTCAAAAACAAAAACAACTTTAATCCTCTTATTATTGGGCAAATACATCAATAGGTCTTAATGTTGATACATTTATGAAATACCTATTAGGTTATCCTAGAGGGGGGTGAAGAGGATATTAAAATCATTTTAACCTTTTTTGCAAGTGTAGGGATTGATTTTAATTCAATTTTTATCTTCTTAAAATTCTCCAAGTGTGTGTATGCTACAAAGTGTCTACTCAAGTATTTTGTCAAAAAAGTGATGTGCAAGAGTAGCAATAAGCATAAAAGTAAAGAGACAAGCAATCATACAATCAGTCCACAATAAGAGATTTATAGTGGTTTGGCACGATGGCCTACGTCTACTCTTCTAAAACTCACCTCCGAGCTTAGGTATAGTTCATTTAACCTAATATAACCTAGGTAAAAAACATACAAAACTTATCTACTTACATAAAACAAGCTCAACAATATACTCGGTATCTCCGGTGAGTGTGATCAATTTCCACTGTCTCCAGCGGAAGCAAAACAATATGAGAATGAATGAATATGCAAAGGAAAGCAAATATTACCACTGGTTGGTTGATGTTGCTATATGCACAAGGTTTGAGTGCTCCTTGTAGAGCTAGTATGCTTTAGTACACCCACGCCACTTCAAGCTTAGGCTCTTGAGCTCATTCTGCTTGGCCAACCAAGGGTTTCCTCTTGGGACAACCCACACAAGTCTTTTTTCTATGTATGAAAACTTGGAAGAGTAGAAAAGAAGCTAGAAAGTAGTATTCAGTTAGGGAGAAGTTCTTTTCAACTCAAAATAGGGAGAAAAAAAAGCTTCTCAAGGAAGGGGCTCACTTTTGGCAAGGGTTTCAACACTCTCTAAGATACTTGAAGAAATTTCCTTAAAGGGAAAGTTTCTCTTTTATAGGGGTCGTGGATCCCTCTCCAATGTTGGATTGAAATCTTTTAAAACAGATAAGTTATCTAAACCACAATTTCAAAACAGAGTTTTACTTTTCTTTTCTACGCACCTGTAACTAATTACTAGTTTTGTAATTGATTACAAGCGTAACCGATTACAAAACTAGTAATTGATTACACCATAATCGATTACATACATGAGTCGCAAAAACACAGATTTTTGCAATCCTTATTGTTATCGATTAAAAGGGGCTAAGTGCTTGAGACCCAATTTTGTGGTCTCAGTCAGTGTCATAATCAATTACACCTTTTGTAATCGATTACACCTGTAATTCATTACCAAATTGGTAATCGATTAAGACTATAATCAATTACCAAATTGGTAATCGATTAGGGAGCTAGTTTCTGCACTTTTGTTTTGACTTTTTGTGGTCCCTCTCTTAGGCTTTTACTTTGGGATTTTTTAGATGTTTTCATGTATGATGTGATGAATATTTTGGCCTACTCACACTCAAAACCTCCCATGATGCATGCATGATTTATACCTTAGATTCTCCGTGATTTTTGCATCATGCTTCAAGTCTTTGGTCCACTTGAGCATCTTCACTTGCAGTCCTCTTCTTGACATAACATGTACACTTACAAGACATATACTGATTACATGGGAGTTTTGACCATGGGATTGACAACAATACTACATATGACTCAAGAATTTATAAATTAATGACTTAACTATAAGCTTTGAATGAGAGAAAACAGCACATTTTCGAACTTATCCATGTTGTCAATCTTGAATCTTCAATCCACAATACAAGCTATGCTTTTAATTCAAATGGATACAAATGAAGGGCTAGATTTTGATTGTTTAAGGCCAAAAACAGATCTGAAAAAAATAGGGTTGTTATCACTTGCGGTAAGCGTATAGGTGTCAATTGACTTATTTCAAAATGTCGACTAGCATACTATATTTTACATATTGGCTTCGTAACATTTTGGTTGAAGTTTCAAAAACGTTACAATATAAGTTGACATTTCAAGCGACATCTTGTAATTTCTATATTATACAAACATTTCGTTTCACCCACTGATGAAACTGACATATTCTGTATGTGATGTATCGAAATATTTGGATTTTTAAACCATGTTACTAAGAAATAAAAGAGTCAAAATAGAAAAGTCTGTAAGTCTGTACTCTCCGTGGACAGCCCCCTGAATAGGAAAATTTTCATACTAAATAAACTAAGACTCCCCTTTGCCTCACCTATTTAGTTTGAGTTTTATGAACATAAACCGAAGACTGTTTGAATTCCTAATGAACTGTAAAATACAATTAACAAAACCTAGACTTGTGACTCTCTAACAAACTTATTTATACAAACATGAGACCCTAGTTTGACAGGAAAAATTGTCTCCCAGGAGAATGAACCAAAATAAAACTTTTAAACTTTGGAAACCCAATATGAGCTTAATGAATAAATGATTTTGACTAAATAAATCAAACAAATAACTCTCCACAAAATGATCTTTGACTGCCACTTCAGTGGCCTAGTTCTTTTTCTTAATTGTAAGCTTCTTCATTGAGATTCTTATTAGTTGCCTAGCATGTGCAGATGCTGATGTATATGCTCCTGCATCACGTCTTCAAAAGGTGACAAAGGGGATGATATTTGAGAATGAATTAAGTATGTTAGGGGTAGGGTCCTAATGCCAAAAACAAATCAATAGAAAAGTCCACTGCGGAGGCAGACCTTCAAGAATTAGATATCATGAATGAAAATTCCAACTCAGCTGTGAACACATACCTAATTCCTACAATGCCATGAAATTCATCCTCCATGCTCCGAACCATGTATTTATGAAAATCATAAGAAAGTGGCAAGTTGTGATTCTGGAAATCATAGCATGAGGATTAGGTGAAAAATACATTCAGGAAAAAATACGAAAGAAGGCAACAGTAATCCAATATAAAATGAGTAACCCTGTACAAGATATGGTGAAGAAACAATTAAAGTTAAGGAGCAACCATAAGTGGTCCTTCTAAATTTGTGACAAAACCAACAGAATAATAATGTAAAATACCAAACTCCACAACTAGGAGAGAACATAGAAGTCAATTGTAAATATGTGACAGTTCTCACAATGACCTAAAAGAGACCACACTTGGTTACCCAATTCTCAAATTTACTAGATGCAAGAGCTCAATACAAACTGTAAATGAATACTCTAAAAATATAATATACTCTATGAGTCTACGTAAGTAGTAGGACATAACGAAAAGATAAACTCAATCAGCATTAGCAAATAGCATGTAGATCAGTGCCAACTAGGCACCAAGGTTTGAAGTTTCAGTATCGCATGCTGTCTTGCACCCTTAGGATATGGATACATATCAGCATATTGCAAGTATCACAAGGAAATGCTGGAAAAAAATTTGGAAACAGTGGAAACACTAACCAAACATTGAATTTTTTGGTGAACCTTCAAGATATGGTGGAATAAACACTAATACAGACATATGAATTATCACGTACAGAAAACAACCATCTATGATGATTGGGAGAACCGCCACCCTCATGACATATGTTGTCACCTATGGAAACAATATGTAAGCCTTAAAAAAAAATTTAATGAAACTTTAGGAAATGTTTTAGAAACTATTACACTTCATTACAACCTTAGATATCAATAGTTGGAAACCAATACCCTCATGCCACACACTTTTGTGCATGTTTGGAATGACACAAATCTATAACCCAAACAATAATGTCAATATTTTATTCATTGATAATATCATCGGGCTAATGGCCAAATTGGCATATATTATGTAGATAATGGGCTATAGTATCGTGTGTATATATATATATATAGACAGATCAAACAATTCCCATTTGATGTGGTTTATTTTATTTTATTTATTTTTTGAAAATATAAATAAATTTTAATTTCTGAAAATAATTTTTAACTTCATAAAAGTGTAGACCTATCATATATACATAACATATAAAAAAATGTAGAAGGATTTGAGCAAAACTAAAGCACTTACCAAAGTTGTTGATGAAATTTGGGATTTTGGCTTCGATCCTTTGATCTAGCCCAAATATGTGTTTTTGATTCAAATGAAATGAAGTGGAATTCTAGATTTAGCTAATAGAAACTAAATATACAAAAAAAAAAAAAAAGAGTTTTTTTTAGGTCTTTGTTGATGTGCAATACTCGAGGGGAGTCGATACTCCAACAATATCGCATAACAACCTAAATTGTTTTTTCTTGATAATTATATCGACCTAAAATTTGCATTTTAAAGACCAAAAGCTTACCCGTATCAATCGGCCTGTGCGATAAGTGCAACACGTGCCATGATACAATAAAATTTTAAAACTAAGGGGGGTTTCAAACCCCACCCCTACGATACCAATACGATACGTGTAGTATCGCCTATATCGATTGATACTTACTTTAAACACTACTAGGCACACAATGGTGATATGGTATCCTAGCATATAAACCCCACACCATGCCGGGCAGTCTTCTAGGGTGTTGTGGATTGACATCTAAGAGAATTTGAGGGATTGTCAATTCATTATTCGCTCCTCAAAAACACACGCATTCAGACCCAATCATGCACCCAATGGGGTTTACTCTCTCCCCTCCCATTCTTACGGTGCCAGCATGGTGGTGCCTGTATGATTGGGCAGCTGATTCATATGGTATTTGAGATGTCCAAAGGCCCACATTAGAGACACTTGGACCCCTTAATCTGGTCCATGTGTGCCTACCCTACACCACTTGATGAAGACATTGTGAAGAGGTTAATGTATGTGTCAATGCATAAGAGATTCAAGTTCAAGACGATACCAAAAGAGGGGTTATTTTAATTATTTTAATGGATGGGATACATATGTAATAAGGCATTTTGTGTCATGTGGATTTTGGGTTATTTTAGTCAAATGATATTTTTGTAATAAGGCATTGTTTCCAAGGGTATTTTAGCCCAAACAGCCTTGGTGTTGAGCAGAGCAGCACCTCAAGACACTGAGGCTGAGTGTGGACAGTGGCCCAAGCAACCCACACAAGCCAACAAGTAAGTCCAGGCCACCAAGCCACGCATTGGCAACAGGCTCCGGTAGCCTAGCATGTAGTAGAGTCAACCATCAAAACCAAGCCACCAAGGTCGTGCATGGGCAACAAGCCCAAGCTTCCTGGCATGCAGCATGGCCAGCTAGACATGACCCAAATACAAGGCCCTGGAGCCCACAGCATGACTAGGCAGGCACCCAGACAGCCCCGCGCCTAGACAGGTTGTGCCAGGCCCTTAGGACAAGCCCCGCATCAGGCGGGCATGCAAGGTGTGCAAGGCATGGTGGGCGTGCAGGGCGTGGTGGGCGCCAGCATGGGGGCGTGTAGGACATGTGGGGCATGGCGTGCATGCATGGCGTGCGCGACTCAGGCATGGCAGACATGGTCCGTGCAACTGAGGCACGGTCGGAATGGCGGACGTGACCGCGAAGCACGCGGGCAGGCATGACATGCGGGGCAAGGCACACCCATGACACAGGCGGTTGGCATAGTTGTGCAGCGCACGCAGTAAGGCCGCGTGGCACACAGCGCACATAAAGGGCACCATCAGGTAGTTGGCATGCAAGATGAGGCTACGTGGTGCCCTGGCATGCGCAGTAACCTCAGATGTGCAAGATGGGTGCAGCATGTGGCACAGGCTTAGCATTAGTGGGCCTTGCTCAGGGAGCAACCACCAAAGGGAGCTGGCATCTCCAAACCACGACACCTCAGGCCAAGGACCATGTGGAAGACATCAAGGGCAGTTATATGGCCAACCATAGGATTGGCGCCATGCCTACCACGTGTTCAATGAAAGGCCTGAACCAGGCCAAGACTAGTTTTGTAACTGTAAAAGGTTGGGCACAAACCTACCTCGTTAGTTATTGTTGCTAACCTATTTAAGAGGCAGCCACACTCAACTTTGGGAAGGAAGAGGGCTGTGAGTTGTATTCCCTAAGTGTAAAGGAATAAAGTGGGTCGGAGCCCTTTTGAAAAGCATTGTGTGTGCAATGTGTGTTTGTGCAAAGTGTGGGTGTGTGACCAGCAAAGCTAGGAGTTGCTATAGTCAACTTGACCAGTAATGTGTGGGCTTACTTAGGCTTGGATGTGAGCCTCCTTGAAGCATCAATTTCCCTTCTCTTCGAGTAGGCTGTAGACTAAGTTAAGGTGACTTAGTGTTGGCACGTGGTGTGAAACCAAAGAAGCGAAAAAAATTTCTAAGTGTGACACCCGTGACAATGAATGGCACATGAGACGTTGTGGAAATTAATACACACCGGAAGCGTATGAAAGTACATGAAGCAATTCTCTTCACTGGTGATGGACATCAAAAACATGTCTGAGGAGAACAAGTTGTTCAACTTCATGTCCGGCTTGCAAGGATGGGCGCAGGTAGAGCTGCATAGACAAGGCATGAAGGACCTTCCTTCAGCCATTGCAGCAACGGATGGGCTAATCGACTACAGGTCAAGTGCTACCAGTAGCAGTGATGATGGCAGCAAGGCTAAGTTAAAAGGCAAGAGCAACAAGAACCGCTCTAAGGATGGTCACAAAGCTGATGGGAAAAAAAAAGATTGGAAGTCCAAGTCCAAAGCAGGCGAGAAATCCAAGAAAGGCAACAAGTATGATGTTGGCTGCTTGGAGGACCCCATCATGATCGTGACTACCCAAAGAAGGAGAAACTCAATGCCCTAGTTGCAGAAGAGAAAGAGGACACGGATGAACCTACCTGTGTCAATCCATTGCAATTGTTGAATGCCATTCAGCAAGAGAAGTCACTGCCGCCAAGGGGACTACTGTATGTGCAGACTGTGCTCAATGGACACAAGGCATAGGCCTTGATGGACACCCGCACAACTCACAACTTCATTACGGACTGGGCTATTTGCACACTAGGTTTACAGGTAACTCAATACAGTCGTATGATTAAGGCAGTTAACTTTGTGGCTACACCCATATATGGGATGGCCAAGGATGTTGTAGTCTAAGTTGGGACTTGAAAAGGGAAGGCCAACTTCATGGTTGTACCTTTGGATGATTTGATGTTATCTTTGGAAATAAAATTCTTTAAGAGAGCTAAAATGGCATTAATGCCACATCGTGGAGGAATGTTCATAGCAAATGGGTAGCAGCCTTGCTTTGTGTTTGGCCATGACATGACAAAGAACAAGGCTAATGCCCACAAAGGTGTAGAGTTGTTATCTATTCTAGAAGGCCTTAATTTTGGCAACTTTTGTTTTTCGAAAGTCAATGTTTTAGTAGTTTTAGGGTTAGGAAAGTCTTAGGTACTAAGTAGGCTAGTTAATTTAGAACTTTCTATTTTAGTTCTTGTTATTTTCTTAGTGTTTTGAACTTATATAAAGGGTTGCACGTTTTGTATTGGTAGACATGGATTATTGAATTAAAGTTTGGTTTGTTTGGGTTTTATCCCTCCTCTTTTTCCCCATTTCCCATGGTTTAACCTTGTAGAACCTAGAGTTCTTCCCTAGTCTCTATCTTTTTCTTCATTTCTTCTATTTTTTCTTTTATCTTCTTCTCCTTATTTCTTCTATCCCTTGTTCTCTCTTCTCCTTCCACATTCTTCTTCTTACCTCTTTTATCTCATTTTCAATCTATATTTAAGATGTTGCCATTAATACCATCAAAAATTGAGTTATTGAACAAGGATTCTCCACTAGTTTATTAAACTCCTTTAAAGTACAACAGTTCTGAGTTTTTATAATTTTTTATATCAAAACTTATCGGAATTTAATGAAATTTTGTATGGAAATAAATACCTTTATGACTCTTCTAACACCCTATAAATTTTCAGAATTTATGACAAACAAGCAGGGGAATTTTGGTCATTTCATAGGTCTATCCAGAAATTCAAGAATTGCCCTTCTAAGTTATTTCTTTCCCTTTTTCCCTTCTTTTCTTCCCTAATCTCTTCTAAATCTCTATCTAATTCTCCCCTTCAATTCTTATATTTTCTTAAAATTTTGGCTACATTAAAGTGTTTAAAAAATCAAATTTTGGACTGTTTAACTATATTCTTGCTTCCACATTATTTTGGCCATCAACCCTATCAAGTTCCAACTAATTCTTACCTAGTTGGGTTCCTATGGATTAGTGGAAGGGTATAATTTCAACCAAAGTTTTATAGCTAGTTCCTATCTAATTGTAATCCCAAGAACATCTTGACAATGATTGAGGTTAGAACTAAGTTTAATCTAACATCTACAAAGTATTCAAGGTTCTAATCAGTTGGCGTTTTGAGGAAAATCAGATTTCACTAAGTCTAATTGAGAAGATTTTACAAGATGAGAAAGATCAAAACTTTTGTCATGATTATAGAGATGGGTTTTATCTTCAATTTGGGCATGGACCATATACAAATGATTGTTGAGTGCAAGATCAATCCATTGGAAAAGCATGGGGTTGTATTTGGAAAACCATGGATTGATGAAAAGTGTGTTAACTACGACCAAGAGATGTGTATTCTACAATTCTTTGAGTTTGGTGAACGCTATCAAATGAAGACACTGCCTAAATAGTCTACTTATAAAATGCAATTAGTTTTGAGAGACACTCCACAAGAAGAACCTCCCTTCACCTCTCCTAAAGCTTCTAAGGCAGACAAACCAGCATCTTTATCAGTTGATTCCTCATTAGAAGACAAGATCACGCCCTAGACTAAAGCTTTTCCAAGATATGAGGAGATCCTAGTTCGATCCAAGACCCAGAAGCAATCCAAGGCAATAAAAATATCTAAGAAGATAGTTTCATTCAAAGCCTCCATGCTACATCCTCCACCACACTTGCCACCTCTATTGTGAACTTCAAAGAGAATCTTAACAAGGGTTTGTGATAGGGATTGAAGGCTCTTCAATTCAAAGACGAATTTCTCCCCACCTCGGGAGAATGATGCAGACATTTTGAAGAGGTTAATGTATGTACCAATCCATAAGAGATTCAAGTTCAAGATGGTGCTAAAAGAGGGGTTATTTTAAGTATTTTAATGGGTGGGATATATATGTAATAAGGTCTTTTATGCCATAGGATTTTTGGGTTTTTTTTAATCCAATGTTATTTTTGTAATAAGGCATTGTTGCCAAAGGTTTTTAGTAATTTCAAAGAATCAGTAAGTCAAAGTGGAGGCCTTTGGAGTGTTAGACGAAATTCTCTACAATGCCTTAATTTGAGTAGCTTTTGTTTTAAAAAAAGTCAATGTTTTAGTAGTTTTAGGAATAGGAAAGTCTTAGATAATTCTTAGTGTTTAGAGCCTATATAAAGGGTTGCACGTTATTGTATTGGTAGACATAGATTATTGAATTAAAGTTAGGTTTGTTTGGGTTTTATCCATAGTTACCAAAGCAAGAAGCGAAAGTGGGAAGCAGGAAACGAGTCTTAATAAATCCTTCTGAAAAGAGAAGTGAAAAATGATAATAATGTAAATAACTATAAGTTATAATCAATAATTTCAAATACAATACAGTAAAGTGAATAAACTTAAAGAAAGTACAAACAAATCTAAAAGCTATATTATGTAAGTACAAAGAATCATGACATATAAATCAATGTGCAAACCATTTGTTATTAGTATGGTCAATCATACCTTAGATTTTATCATAAGATTTTTTTGTAAATAGCTTACATCTTAGAGTCGAAGTATAGAAGACTTTGTATAAAAACCATCAAATTTGAATATTTTTTATTGGATTGGAATAAAATAATATAAATAACAAATCTTTTTTCATTACTAAATCACATAGATAATATTTTATTCAATGCATAGGATTTACATTAAATAAAACACAACATCATTTTTAGATCACCTCCCAATTGATTCTTCAAACATTTCTACTTTCTTCTCCAGAGGCTCCCACTCATTTTCCTCAATAACTTTTACTTGTTTCACCGTGCTTCCCACATTTGGGAAGCACACTTCCCACTTCTTGGAGAAGCTGAATGGAATTAGCTTTCCAAACAAGTTTCGCAGGAAATCGGTTTCCCACCTTCTACCAAGCTTTCCTACAACTATGGTTTTATCCCTCCTCATTTTCCCCCTTTCCAATGGTTTAACCTTCTGGAACCTAGGGTTCTTCCCTAGTCTCTATCTTGTTCTTCCTTTCTTCTATTTCTTCTTCGATCTTCCTCTTCTCCTAATTACTTCAATTCATTGTTCTCTCTTCTTCATTCCTCCTTTATTCTTCACCTCTTTTAATTTCAATCTATATCTAAGGTGTTGCCATCAATACCATCAAGGACTGAGTTGTTGAACAAGGATTTTCGACTGGTTTATGAAACTTTATTAAAGAAGTACCATAGGTCTGAGTTTTTATAATTTTATATAGCAAAACTTATCAGAATTTGATGAAATTTTGTATGGGAATACCTTTGTGAATTATCTAACATCTTACAAATTTTCAAAATTTTCTGATGCATGAGCAGGGATGTTTTGGTAATTCCATGGGTCTATCCAGAAATTCCAGAGTTGCCCTTTTGGGTTATTTCTTTCTTTTTTCCCTTTTTTTCTTCCCTAATCTCTTCTAAATCCCTCTCTCTCATTCTCCCATTCAATTCTTATATTTTCTTAAAATTGTGGCTACTTGAAAGTGTTTAAAAAATAAAATTTTGGGTTGTTTAATTATATTCTTACTTCTACATTATTTTGACTATCAACCATACATCAAATTTGGGTATCCCCCCTATTGTTCTACATCACCACTACTTGCACTTGGCAACTCCATTAGGCACGTACACCACCATGTTCCATTGGATTCCTTTGACTGTCTTCAAGCAGAGATGAGGTGGGAATGTCAAGCTTCCTTGTTCTTGTGATGGAGAGTATCCAATTATCCATTGGACCCCAGATCTGCTATTTTTGGACCGGACCTAATGGATCAACAAAGCCATTTATGACCCTTTCTCTTTAGGCTATTCATTTTGCCATAAATTTGTTTTATATTTACTGGCTCCTTCTCACATCTCTAGAATTAGCGATCAGATTTGGGACTTCTAATGGTGGTGTGTTCAAAACGGATATGAGCACCATGACAAAAGAGACAACAAAATCTATTAAGCATCTCCATTAGCAGCTGCCTCTATTGGGGACAACGGCCTTAAAACCATCAGATCTATGTCATCTGGTTGTTACTCAGCCCTCAAACACCTCTGTTGCTATTGGTCAGAATTAACATGGAGGATCCGAACATCATCAGGATGCAACTCCCTGCTGATGACCCTGTAGAGTCCAATTCTCTAGTGTTTTGTTTCCCATATGGGACAACACAGTCACCAGTTGTTACCTATCTACAACCCCCAAATCAGATCTGATCAAATTCACCCAAACCTGGTAGAATCTCATGCCACTGAGTAGCCTGCTTGTCAGCCGTACCTTCCATCAACAACAGAAAAAGATCAACTAGCTTATTCGCTTGATAAAACTCTTCCAAACTCAATCATACATGCAGTTTTTCTTCTCTAGTTTTCAGTTCTAACTCTGTTAGCACTACAGGCCCTGTGGTTCTTTGCCATTTGAGATTAGTCTGTTGAAGTGCCCAACAAGCTTAGATGCCAGAGGACAGAAGCTGGTCCCCTTATCCCTGCACACGCTTCCTTTTTACTTCTCAAAATTCATACTTGTTTTGAACTTTTATTAGTGATGAGGAATGGTGATTCATTGTACACTCTTTACTGGTTTTAGGGAGATCTAAATGGATTGGAGCATGTCTATCTTGGATAAATTTGTAACAGATCATTTCTGTTAAAAGATCTCTAGTGTTTAAATCAGAAGAAAAGGAAATAGAGGAGAACTGTAACGACCCCGAAATTCACTACCTTATTTAGGCGTGAAACCGGGTTGCTATTAAACCGGATCCATATGAAATTGGTTATAAATTTAAGCATTTTAACTGAACCTGTGATCTTCATGGAATACTTAACTTTAACCTTAAAACAACATAAGCAGCGGAATCATAAACTATCCACATCTAATCATAATCATAAAGGTGCAGCGAAAATAAATCAAAACATATAAATAAACTACAATGTCACTAATCTCCCATCGTTATATCACAGATATAGAATTACAAGTCTCAAATCAAACTTTAATCTTACTACAAAAACATAATAGAGTCTAATACAAGGTACGAGTCTAAATTGGACTAAAACAACTAAAAAGAGAAAGCATCAGTTGCATGCCTCCCCATCGGCCTCAAGGCACTCCAGAAATGCACACATGCACTAAACCTCTCCTATAATAAACATGGTATAGATGGGTGAGATCCATGGCTCGTAAAGAGGTACACAAAACCTACTATGGAAACTGGATGGATAAAACACGAATCTTTGAATACAAAATACTATGTATATCTTCATATAGAATGTACATCAATTTCAGTGTGTAGGCATGTGCTAGTGTACATACATCATTTACTTATCATCACAAGATCTAAACATTCATAATCATGATTCTTTATATAGAAACTAAGCATTGCAATTTGCATGGTTTTTTTTCTTTTTCATGGCATTCCTCTAACATTCGCATATAGCAATATGTATGATTCTATCTACACATGGCATTCTTCTCATAGCTATGCATGCTTCGATTTATACATGGCATTTTTTTCATATCTACAATTAGCAATATACATGGCAATATGTGTTCACCATCACATGGTAAATATTTCATAATCCATCCATAATAAAGATATCTAATATACATCTCAATGAACACTTTTATTCATTTCTCATACATAAACTATACTTTCTTAATATGAATATACATATACAAAGCACTTTAAACTAAGCATGCATCATTCTTAAGTAATTAGCAATCATAATAACACATTTACATAATAAGACATATGAAATTCTACTTCTATATTCAACGAGTCCATGATTATCTTAGTACTTAATTATTCACCTTCTTACTTGTTATTTATAGTAGATTACTTATCACTCATTAATTTTCATTGTCCTTGTCTTAGTATTTACTGATCACTTTTCATTGGTCATTTAATACCTATCATTGATATTCATAGCATTGACTCGTATCTCAATAAGAAAACCATCATACATTTCCATTTTTCTTACATAATTTGAAAACTTATACTCTTTTAAAGATTATGAGTTTCCACTTGTTTCTTAACATCTTTTTTACTTACTTGTATTAAGAATTTGTATTTTCATTAGCAACTCATGCATTTTATTTTCTTTTAATTAAATTATATTTCTTACATAACTTATGAACTTCTTATTATGAAACTCAGATGTTTCCATTTTCTTGTCTTGATACTTTTCTCCTTTTGCATGATTTATAACTTTATTTTGTTTTCGAAACTTATATAATGTTCTTTTATCCTTAACATTATTTCTTTCTTATAAACCTTTATATTCTTTTTATAATGGTTTCGTTAATGTTTATATATCTTATAAACATTTATTTCTTTCTTAACATAGTTTCATTCTCAATAGTGAGACCTTTTAAGTCACTTACACTTACTCATGGTTATTTGGGTATCACTTTCTTTTCACAATTTTATAATTTCTTACACTTTTATTTCACTTAATTTATACTTTACTTTCACTTACTTACGTTTGACATATCATATTGTCCCTAATCATGAGGGACATCATCATACCATTGTTTATACCCCAATAGGAGTGCCATCATACCATTGTATTCTTACCCCAATAGGAGGGTCATCATACCATTGTATTATTAACCTAAATAGGAGTGCCATCATATCATTGTATTATTACCCCAAATGAGAGGACCATCATACCATTACATTCTTACTCCAATGGGAGGGCCAGCATACCACTGCATTCTTACCCCAACGGCAGGACCGTCATAACATTGCATTCTTACCCCAATGGGAATGCCGTCATACCATTGCATTCTTACCCCAATGGGAGGGCCATCACAATTAAGATACTTGTCTTAACTTTCTTTACTTATCTTATTTCATTCTTTACTTATTCTCATTAATGGGACCTTTACATATTGACCTTGTTGCTTATCTTCTTTTATGTTTCCTTGATTCTTCATCCATTTCACTCATCATTGATTCATGACCAACTTATTTTAATATCATTATATGACCATTCTTTAATCATGACACAAAAACATATAATCTTCACATTTTACATTCACTAACTTAGCAATAAAGGAGGAATCTATCACTATAGGCATTCATTAGCAACTTAAAAAGGCATTCAACTTTATTCTATATATTTGCTAACATGGTTAGAAGCATGTGCAACACTAATAAATCAATCTCTAACTTACCCAACAAGAAATCATAGAATTTTGCATGGTATTATAATTTCAAACACTATATAATCAATACACTTAACCTAAGTTAGATTTCCAACAATAATTATATTACGCATGCTTTCAGAACATTCATAATCCCAACTCATATCTCGTTTGGATTAATCAATAACAATCCCTAAGCAATTTATATATCACCATTAACTATTTATATTCTAATAAGAGTCGACATGCATCATATTCAATTTCTACATATGTAACCAAATCAACTTCTTCATTCTTACAATAATATGTTAAGAGATGCTCAACTTAAATTCAAGTATTCATGTTTTTCA
>JAOXJP010044531.1:1037-16265 GCA_025762735.1 Platanus orientalis
AACAAAAAAGATGTAAGAGATGTGTAAAAAGGTCTGTTAGTGTGGTATTTATTTTCTGTGTGATGACAGTGAAACTAAGAGATCAATCATCAAACACTTATACATCCAAAGAGCAAAAAGTTGCCAAACACCAACATGTAGTATAGGCACACTTAGAAGTTTGAAAAATTAGATAACTTACATAACATCACATAATTATATACAATGTGGAATGAAAAGAAAATTAAACAAGGAAAAAAATGAAAACAAAATGTAAAGAGAATACAAACCCTGCTAAGAGTTGATTAAGAGGAAGCAGCTTTGATAGCTCGCTTCAATTCCTCCTCAACGTCATTCACTACTGGACTTTCAGAACCGTTGGACTTCTTCGTTTCTCTCCTACCATTCTCTTCTCCATTGCCATTCTTCTTATTCCTCCATCTGTCGAATTCATTATTAGTTTCGATAGGCGACGGCATCAGATTCTTCTTTCCGGAATTACTGCTTTCCAAACGATAAGTCCTCCTCGAAATTCCTGATCTCATCATCTCCTCTAAACTCTCCTTCATCACTCTATTCTCTCTCTGCAAACCCTCCACTTCTCTACTCATCCACAAACACATACCCTTCAACATCTCCAAATCTCCCGCATCAACACTGCTACTCTTCGTCTGCACTTCCTTCACCACCTCCTCAACCCGCTCGACCCCAATCTTATCAAATGTCAAAAAGGGCATCTTCATTTTCCCTCCAAAATCAGTCGGAAAATTCACACCCCACCGGAATTTCACCACAGCCTGTTTCGCCACCGGCAAAACCGTCTTCGCCATCACCGCAACCCCGGAGAAAAATCGGTCTCTGCCATGAAACTCAGTCAAGTCCCTCCAAACCAACGGCCCCTCCGGCATAACCCCAAGCCCGCCATTAATGTGGGTACCGCCGTTCTCTTTAGGGTGATCATGGTTAGATGCAGGGGAGGGGTTAGGAAGGGAAGCAGAAACTGCAGTTTTCTTGAGAGAGAAATCGCCGAATTGGGGTTTGATTTGGAGGAAGAAGGTAGGGTTAGGGTTTCCACAGAGATTGAAATGGGCAGACATGATAAGAGGGGAGTTATGTGGGGATCCGAAGATGCCGACGCCGGACTTTAGGGAGAGGGAGAAAGGGCTGCTGTTGGTGGCGGTGGTGGTGTTGGGAATGTAGGAAAGCTTTAGAGAGGGGCCACTAAAGGAGTTGGTGCCGAGGCTGAAGCAGAGGTCGGTTGAGTCTCCGGCCACGACGCCGGAGATGAAGGGTAGCCCGAAGACGCTAATGGGAATCTTAGCTCGAAGGAGTGGGTTCTGGACCTTCTGCTGATGCTGCTCTTCTCGGACCTTCAGTGACACCTTCATCTCTCTCAACCTCGCTCTTCGGTTTAGGATTGTTCCCAAGTCCAGTGAAGAAATTGATATAAGTTGGGCCGTGCCAACCGGATTGACCTCGACCGAGTCACGGGCAGGCTGGGTTGTGATAAGAGCATTTTTTGGGCACAAAATGAACCAGAGGATTTGATGGGACCACGAGGTCACCCTAAAATAGGATTTACATTAGGGCTGACACATCAGAGATAAAAAGTGAAAGCCATCCCTCAAAAAGTGAAAGTCACTTTTTCAGCAGCCCCTAATGTTAGTCCTACTTTAGGGTGACCTCTACCAAATCCAAGGCGCAAAATGAATGTGAATAGAGCTTTGATTTGGTACAAACACCCTCTAAACAAATAGGTGTGAATGGCATCAGGGGGCGACCACGTCAGCACTGAAAAAGTGACTTACACCTTTTGGGGGGGCACTTATTACTTTTTAGTGCTGATGTGTCAAACCCTGATTCCATTCACATTTATTCCTTTGGGATGTGAACAGGGTTACCATGATTGTGAACAACATAAGTGAATTTCACTTGGGGGATTGCAGAAATGGAATTGACCTACTGAATTGAAAGCTGTTGTAATGAAATCCATTGAATTGAAATCTATTGTTTGGATCAACTTGTTTAGGTCCCAGTAATAGAGAGTAAAGACATTTTCTTCATACTCCTTCATTAAGTACATCAATCTGATGAATCCCACCCTCTTCTTACTGTTGTAACCATGGGTTTTAATAGATTCAGATCGCCCAATCTAGAATAGGATTAACCATGTCTGAATCAAGTAGATTATAATATATATTGCAATTAGCATATGATTGCCTAATTCATAGCTAGATTGGTTGAATCATTTTGTTTGTTTGGGTATAGTTGGAGTGAACATGGATCAGCCCCCAACCCTGTCTCCATCACCATTTTTGTTTCCATTTGAACCATGGGATCGGGTAGAGTGTGTGATGATACTTTGCTTAGGGAGTCCGATGAAAGGGAATCAGAATCCTCATGAGCTAGCAAATTGATATTTTTCTTATTGGATATACAGTCTTTGGCAATATGACCATTTTTTTTTTGCATTTGAAGCATTGAATCTAATTGGAGTTTTTGGATTTTATAGATTTTTTTTCCGATATGGGCGATTATCCCTTTTCTTGGATCTAATGTATTTATATTTGAATTTTCTTCGAATTTTTTCTTTCTTTGGATGAGGTTTTAGATAAGGATCAAGATCAATACCATATTGTCTACACAAAAAATTTCATGTCGATCAAAGTAATATCTCTCAATATTTGTTATCCTTTTTTAGAGCAAAGATATAGAAATATACGATCAATTTTAGCTAAGAGACTTCCATGAGTGATTTTAGACAAATATATGTTATTATTTGCTAATTTCTATTGGATCAAATCAGAACATCTTTTGGGCAATCACATAATAAATTTTTCTTTCCAGTAAGGTTCAAAACAATCAGACAACTTATAAAACCTCGAGAATAAATTTGATTTATACCATTGATAATCATTTAAAGATTTGATTTTCAAATTATGCAGGATTTCTTGATGGTTCCATTCTAGATCATCTTTTAACCCAATAAAATGGGAGGTTATGCTAAAGATCAAAGATGAGAGATAATCATTTTGAAAGTTGTTATAATTGTCTATGTGGATTAATTCTCTAATATTCATTTTTGTTTCATCTGGCAAATGAATCCACCATCCTAATAATTCACCTTCAAACCCTTAAGTAAACAATTTTAATATTTCTTCATTTATTCTTCTATCTTTCCAATAAGAATGGGATGTTGTGATCATCCATAATAAGACTCTTTGTTTGGCTGTAGTATTCATGTTGTCCATGTTTTAGACATAAATGGTCTTTGGATTAAATCCTCTAGGGGTCCGCTCAATGGGATAATCAAGGAAATAGAGATCTGGAGGAGTTTGTAAGAAAACTCAGTTTCTTCTTAAAACATTAATGGCTTATTAGCTTCTTGATAGGAAGTAGAATATTGATTTGTTGAAGAGGTAAAAGATTCAGAGGAAGATTCTTCATGATAAGGGATATTAGTTGCTTTTAACTCTTCTATTCTTTCTTTCATCTTTTCATATTTTCATCTGATTGTTATTTTTTCCGTCACTCTTCTATTTTTTCCATCCATCAAGTTCAAACCATCTGATTGCTATAAAACCACTTTTGTTTGATCATTTTGAATGGAAAGTCATACCGTTTAGATTACAAAATGCTCCATTAGAATTCCAAAAAAATATGGATTAAATATTAAAACCACACCATGATTATGCCATTGCATACATTGATGATATTTTAATCTTTAATCAAAATAGTGATCAACATTTTAAGCACCTTAGAGCATTTCACACCACAATTTTTCATTATGGTTTATTCCTCTCAACTAGAAAGATGAAAGTATTTCAAACTGAGATTGAGCTCATTGGTCACATTATTAATCAAGGAACAATTAAGTTACATCAACATTCAATTGCCTTTGCCTCATGATTTCCTGACAAAATTATTAACCGGTTACAACTACAACGATTGCTCGGTTCTTTGAATTATTTGTCACCATTCTACCCTCACTTAACCCAACAACAACATTTATTAACCAAGTAACTCCGCAATAATGCTCCACCTTGGAGTAATCAGCGTGTTGATGTTGTTTATTTAATAAAAAAGATGCTACCTACATTGCCCATCTTTCGTATAATCAATGAGTGGCTGCCAAATATTGTTGAGTCTGATGCCTCCATTCTTGGCTAGGGAGGAGTCTTTAAGCAAAAACGTGAAGAAAAATAAGAAGTTGTTTTCTTTGCCTTAGGAACACGGAATAAGGCTCAACAAAGTAATTCAACTATAAAGCAAGAAATCCTTCTCGCTTTACTAGTAATCAATAAATTTTGATTTTACCTTATTAATCAATACTTCATCCTTCGCATGGACTATAAGTCCTTAGGAGATGTCCTTACCAAAACTTAAATAATCTTATAAAGTCTCACCTCTTTATTCGATGGTAAGCCAAATTCACATGCTATCAATTTACTATTGAACACGTAAAAGAAACTAATCATTGTTTGCTTGATTTCATTTCCAAAGAAAATTTACAGGGTAATCATCCTTCTACCGATTAGATAGAACCACAATCAATAATCAATATGATTCGATTATCTCAAAATTGGTTTAATTGTCTGCAACAACCTACTTATACATTCCCAGAATTTGATCTCAATAGCACTGAAGAAGAAGACCCTCTTATTAATCCAGAATGACACTATGTTTCATCACTTTCTATAATCATTTATATTCTTGTCATTTTAATCACTGATTTAGATAATCCAAATTACAGTACAGAAAAATTTATTGGAGAAGATAATTATCAAGGACAATTTTCCCCTCTCATTGGAAATTGCTAAGTAGATACTCACAGAAATAGATGGAGCATACATTCATCATTATCCTTATGAAATTCCACCAATTCATTACTCTCACATTATAATCAAACAAGTTTATACTTTCCAAGCATAGTTAGAACATCATCAAGTAACCACAATGACCCATCCAACTCAATTCCATAACCTACAAGTCTCTTATCTTGAATATTAAGTTGCATTCTCTTGCATCTTTAAATCTTAATTTTTCTCACTCATGGATGATCATTCTTGGCCAATAATTTAAGTGGGAGCACAAACCCTCATGGTTTAAATATGATTGGCTCCCCAACTTTGGAGCTAATCATACTATAATCCCTTCATAAGATATTAGAAGTTTTACCCAAACCTCATTTCGTCCCACAGAGAAGTATATAAATATTATTTTCAGTATAATCTTCCATGGCTACTTCAATGGAATTATCACCATACAAAAGACATGCTAGATGTCATTACCCTAGTTTGACAAAACTGGATCAAATGGTTAGATCCAAGGAAAAAACGCGATTAAGAACCAATTCAATCACAAGCCTCTTAAAATCTATCAGACCCTCTTTAATAGCATAGTCAAGCCATATCTCTGTGCAATCCCAAACTGACCAAAAAAATCTATTGGACCACAAAGATCACCTTGTCACGCCCCAAAACCTACATGTGGAAATCAGAGTAATAGATGCGGAAGCACACGTGCATGGCATCATGGATCTCGGAGTGTGACATTGGTGATTAGGGCTATTAATCGGGCCGGGTTAGGTTGAGCAAGGGTCAACCCGAGCCTAGCTTGAAGTATGAAACCTAGCTTGTACCCAGCCCGAGAATGAATTTTGCTCGAGCCCAACCCATCGTAATTATATGGGCTTCGGGCCGAGTTCGGGCAGCCCGTAATGGTCAAAAAATTAATGTGTCACTTGTTAGATTTGAACTCTTAGTAAAATTTATTTTCTTTGTTCTAACAACTAAACCCTTTTACATTTTCATCCATATTAGTAGAAGTTTTAGAGCTTTAATAACATTTCTTTTCTTCACCATCCAAAGTAACCCAATGAAGAACATTAATATATATATATATCATTTTTCGAGCTTCGGACCGATATCAAATTTTATTCACTTCAGGCCAGGCATCAGGATGAAATAACTTAAGCCTGAGCCTAACCCGAAAATTAGACTGGGCCTAACATTTGGGCCTATGCCCAACCCAGTCTGAAATCCAACTTGCCCAGCCTGCCCAATTTCTGGGCCTGTCAAGTCAGGCCTCGAGCCAACCCGACCCAATTGACAGCCCTATTGGTGACCCTTTCCTTGCAGAAAGAGTCCTTACTTAACTTACCTAAATTGCAACATATATATTTTTTTCATTTTGTTTCATTCTTCTATCTAATTAATAGTCCTCAATTACCAAAACATTCACAATGGAAACATAACCATAAGATAATAACATCCATCCATAAAGTGTAGCAGAATATTAACATACACATTCTAAACTACGCAACGGAATATAAAAAGAACCTTTAATATCCATGTCAAATAACTGCTAATCTCATCCATCAGACTAAACATACCCATAAGCGTTTAAATAGTACTATCAAATAGGCTTTCCAAACAGGTCAACATCATATTCATCACCTCAAGTAAAACTACTAATTAATTAAATCCTAAATTGTTTCATACATGAGTACTAAAAATAAACGGACAAAAGGAAGTAACATAGATGGTCCACTCATCCCCACGAACCATCTCTCTGAACTAAACCTGTAAAAGATCTCGTGCTATAAAGCACCATCTGAAAGGGTGTTAAAAACATGGATAAGCTATAAAGCCTATGAGAGAACATACATTATGTTCCACGAAATAAATCAAATGTGCACAAGGATCGACACCAAATCAGAACAGGTGTAATATATATACATATCAGAGTCGAACTAGCTATGACAATAATCTAAATCTAATAAAGGTGCAGATGTATAGAACTGAATTAATAAGATGAAAAAATAAGGTGTAGCTTATAAGGAAAATACAATAGGCAATGCAAGGCTTACTACAAAATACTCATATATAAGTAGGACTTAGCACCTCTCGAATAAGCTGTCTTAGCTAATAGGTATCAAAATAGATGTAGGCTCATGGAAGCCTAATGTATCTCATAACTCACATAACCCATGAAGGGTTTCTAATAAAACACAACTCGAATCAAAATAACTCAACCCATGTAGGGTTCTTGAATCAAATCTCGTCAAAACATCTTGTATCAAATCCAATGGATTAGCCCATATAAGGTCTTTGACAAAACTGAAATCATATAATCTATATAGGGTCTTCGATAAAACTGAAATCTTAAACAGAAATGGTGGGCAACTCGTGTCGTCTTCACCTATTACTGTCACCCGATGATTGGATCCAGAAATGGGGTCAAAAGACTAGTATAGCCCACAAAAAAATCTCACAGGGCGTTAAGGGTTAACCCACAAAAATTCCTCAAGGCATCAAGGGTTAGCTTGCAAAAATCCCTTAGAACATCAAGGGTTGGTGGACAACTAGTGCCATATTCACCTATTAATGCCACCTAGTGATTGGGTTCTAACAAAATTCTCGGATGCAAAATGGTACTTTGAAATCCATGCATATATATATATATATATATATATATATATATATATATATTAATATATAACTACATAAGGATATAATGAAAGAGATGTCCAGATAACAAAACTCATAAGTGAGACCATGTAAAGATCATACTTAAAACCAAATGAAAAGTAGTAGCTTATACTCATACCAAAACCAAATGCTCAAAAATTCTTCTCCTAATTTTCCAAAACTAACAATAGTATAGAAGTCTCAAGCAAGTCATGTGAATGCAATGATAATAATATGGAGCTCATCAAATCAAGTGTATGTGGATATGATTAAGTGGGAAGCATAATAATAACATAACTATTAAACTAGGATATGAGATAGCGTAAGTAACAAAGCTTTAAGCCAATTAAAGTAAGTAAAGGTTACGAACTAGCAATGATGATATGAATAGGAATCTTAACTATGGGGAAACCAAGGCAACATCAAGCATAAAGAGTAGTAATTATTTTCTCCTTTTAAATTTCATAAGGATTCAACCTTCTTACATTTAATCATAGAGGGAAGCTTGGAATTTCAATGAATTCATGATAGTAGTAAAATAAATAGATTAAATCTTAACTAATGCATGCTTAAATCATAATAGATTTAACCATTCACAAATAAAATCCAAATTTTTATAAAATCAAGACCTCTACTGAGGTATAGTAGAATAAATCATTCAATGGAGTAATTGTAATCACCAAACTCACATAGACTTTGCAAGAAGTAATAAAAATTTGTTATCTCACCTAAAATGACAACAAAAAAGGAGGAAAGTGCAAAAAAATGGAAAGAACATAGCAATCAACTTGAGAACTCACTAATCTTCCATGAATTTAGTGTTTAGATAAAGAAATCTTGCCAAACATTCTCAACAAGGCAAACAAAAATGAAGGGAAACTGAATTTCATCAAAACTAAAGATTTTCAATGAATAGAATGGTAATAATTCAAAAGAGTAGCATATCATGTGTGAAAACTCACAAAAATCTTATAAATCTAGAAATAAAGTAATGTAAACTTGTCAAATTTCAAAGACTTAGCAACCAAGTGATAAATAAGCAAAAATACAAAATCAAATTGAATGATAACCATGAAGAGAGTGGTAGGAGAACAAATGGAGTAGCACATCATGCATGTAAACTCACAATCTTAGTTTTCTTCTTGATCAAGCTCCAAAATCCTTAGCCATCACCATCCCTTTTTTTTCTTATTCTCTGTAAAATAAAGTAAATCTAACATAAATCAAATATAACTAGAAGATTTAAGAAGAAAACCACCCATTCTAGTAAGATTTTTAAAGTTGGGAGTGGAACTTACCTAATTTGAGAAAGAACTTTCACACTTAGTTTCTAAATCCTCTAAATCTCTTTATCTCTTTCCCTTTTAATGTAAATGAGGCTATTAGGATTTTTTTATCATATTTTTAGGGTTTTGGGTTGAGTTGAGAGGGTCCCACACTCCCTAAAATGAATAAAATTTTATTTGGGTTTAAAAAATGTAAATTGGGTCATTTCAGATTGATCCAGAGGGTATTGGATTGATCCCCCCAATAGTCGGATCAATTTCCATGGGTACTGGATCGATCCGACATATTTTTTGAATTTTTTTTGTAAAACTCTGCGGGGCCAGATTGATCGGATAAATATGGATTCATCCGCATGTTTTTTTCTCTTTTTCCAAGATTGACCCCTTCGCACTAAAATATCCATAACTTTCTGTAGAAAACTCCTTTTTGTAAAAAAAATATTGGGTTAGAAACTAGACTTCAATATATTTCCAAAGATATATGAATTGAACACTAATTCACTCAGTAGTGGTATCAGTGGACCTGAGAATTTACCCCAAATTTGTGAACCTGTCAATACACACACATTGTGGGAGAATTGACATAACTTCTTCTAGAAAACTCTGAATTGCACATCGTTTGATGCCTTGGAAAGTATACTCATAGATATTTTCAACTATGTATGGTTTCCCCCCAATTTATATCGGGGTTGGTAAAGGTTTGCCTACAAAGTAATCCCAAATATGCTTTTAGAACAACTTTAAGACTTGAAAAGTTTAAGGTCGGACTTGAGTTCTACACTTCAAGCTTAGTCCAAAGGGTTCCTAAACCACTCTAAGGCCTATATAAAGATGTAAAATTATAATTTTACCCTTACATGTGTCAAATTACCCTTTTTACCCTTTAAGTGTATTGCGGGGTGTTACACACCTGGCTAGAAGTTTCCTGAACCACAAGAAAAAGAAGAAGAAAATGATGCCACATTTCCTATAAGTGAAAGTTGGCCTTTGGAATCTCGATCCCCACTATACATGAGAGAGACAAGACCTTCGCATTATCTCGTACTTAAATGGGGTCCACCACCAATAAGATCGAAAAAATTTGAATCATCACTAAGCGACAAAAGAAAACCTCTTTAATTATTTTAAAAGTATCCACTCATGATCGTCACTTGAACTTCACGTTTTAAGTCTACATAGAATCATCTTTCACATGAACTTCACTTGGCTAAGGCCCACCTAGCAAGTTTCGAGTAGCTTCCAGACTTCAAAACTTCTTAAGTCCAAACTCTCATGTCTATAAATAGGAGCTCATCTAGGTGAAAAGGTGTGTTAAAAATTATAATGTATTTTGTATTTTAATTTCTAAGTTTAAGGTTTGAGTGTTGTAAGCGAGTGTGCCTACTGTAAGTTGTAAGCTTTCCTTTGCCATTATTGTTCGTATTTAGTCCTCTATAATAGTCCCTTGTGAATACATCAATCTGTATGTATGGAATATTCAGAAATGACTACTGTTGATAATGCATATGTGTTCTTGTAGTCGTTTGAGTGAGTTAAGGCATTTGTATGTTGTGTTATCTTTTGTTAGTCATACCCTGCGATTATTTCCTTTCATTGAACATGAAATTATAAATCATCTTGCTTTAATAGACTCAGGATCCGACATTAATTGTATTAAATCCCATTTAGTTTTTATGACATTTTGGAATCTTCATGATAATACCGTCTATAGTGTACATCACTAACCAATTGACCTTAAATATTCCATCTATCAGGTTCATCTATGTAAAAAAAATATCTGCATTCCCTTAAAAATGATGATTTTCAAAAATATGTACAACTTTTTCTTAATATGCTATCCTCCATCTAGATTAACCAATATCGAATCTCTAGAATTTTTAATCATCATAAAAACAAGGTTTCAATTCTTTGAAAAACCTTGCATCACTTTCATCAACCAATTAATTCAACAAAAAACTTAAAAAATTCAGATCGAGATGATCATTATCTAAATCAGGATTAGTTAGGTCCAATTCAAATTTTACCATATTGTTTTCCATTAGCAACATAGGATTTGATGATCCATGGTTGTGACCAGTTGGGGATTGATGCAATTGGTCATGGCCATGGTCATGATCAGCCATGGACCAACCAAATCACCACCGATCTACATTTGGATCAATCTAGCTAAGCTAATCCTAAATCAAGATCAATCGGGTCCAATAATATGGACCTCAATCTCAATATTGAAAACCATAGTTGCAACTCCTATATCGTTAGGTAATTTTGACGAAAAAGAAGTTATTCATTTCTTGAAACATAGATTGCTTATAATAAAATCATATCAATAGGTTGATTATGATCCTTCTTAGTCTCAAAACAAGGAATTAACAAATAACCCCTCTCACCTAAGGAATTCAAATCCATGGATATGGATCATGTCTTTCATTCTTGAATTCCATAGTAAAATTGAAAATTCCATTTCCACTCTTCAATACTATTGATGGTTTTCGGAACTGAGGGTGCCCTTACGCCGATTAGATGGTTGCATGGCAGGCTTAGGTCTTGACGTAATGGATTTTGCACAGCACAGATGGAGAGTCAAGGAGCTAGACACCAGTGGGGTGCCGACCTCTAACTCTCTGATGGTCGAGTTAGATGGTGGGATAGTAGAATGTTCAACTCAAATTAGGGTTTCTTGTTTCTCATACCTGGTGAGTGAATCATTGTTGATATTTATAGGCTTGAGTAGTGGCATATCAAAGGAGATACGATCTGCCTCCTCCCCCATGTTCCTCACTGCACCCCCATTCATTCTATTTTTCTGTCATTTTCTCAGTATATCAAGCGAGCTGTAGAAGATATTCTCTCTTAGTAACGACTTCTAGATTGTTCTTATTTCAAAATATGGAAAGTTGGGTCTCTACCATTTCTTGCATGGCGGGGACTCCTGGAGATCCAATGCTTGTTGTGGTCACGACTCCCTTGTTTGGTATCGGGTGGTTTAAGCAATGCCTTGGGAGTGGTCCCGAGGGTTTTGGAGTGTCAGATACTGGAGGGTGGAGTGAGTGACTCGGTGCTCTCTGTGTAAGCCTAGGTGTCGAAAGGTTGTCGAGTAGCAAGACCTCCCATTGGTGGCCTCAATATCTTTTAGGTTGTGGGACCGCGAATGCTTCCCGGGTTGGTTTACTCTCCAGGTTGGTTTCCTCAGGGACTCACTGGGTTAATTTCTTTAGGATCAAGGCTTTGCAGGTTTATTGGGGTTGCTTTATAAGGGCCTTAGTATCTTTCCTTATCAACCATGAATCCAAACGCAACAATCAATTTTTTTTAATTCCATACTTGATATCAAAATTAAAATAAAAAATAAAATAAAGTTAGACATAGTGAAACATTATCTCAAGATATATATATATATATATATATTTTACTTTGGATAATGTTATCCTCATTCATGAAATTCTAAGATTCCTTCATAAAATTAATTCATTCATAATCACTGAACCATTAATTTGAGCAAAGCTTTCAACAAAGTTGATTTGCTTTTTCTTCTTAACATACTAGAAAAATTAGGATTCAATCAAATAAGGAGATCATAGATTTGGAAACTCATATCTTCTATTTTTTATAGTATTTATCAATGGAGCTTTAGAGGATCAATTTACATCTTCTAAAGTCTCATTCAAGATGACTATTTATCTCCCTTCCTATATCTAATTTGTTATAATGGTCTTTAAGCTAATCTCCTTCACCTAGAAAATGAAGGTGTCATCTCAAGTATTAAAGTGTAGAGATCTAGTCCTTCATATCCCACTTATTCTTTGTGAACAATAGGTACATATTCTCTAAATTTTCTTCAAAATCAAATTTGATTATGTTTGACGCATACAAAAGATCCTTAGGTCAAGATGATGACTTAGATAAATCCGAGTTGATTTCGAACTCTCGACCACCCTAAAAACATAGAAAATTAATATCCAAGGCAATCAAAGTCAAACCCGCATCTTCTCCCTCTAAATATCTTGGCCACCAATATAGCATAATTTGAAATAAAATATTTTTCTTCTCTTACATTAATGAAAAATATCCATTAAGCTCCAAGATTGGAAACACAACTTTCTCTTCCAAGCGATCAAAGAAGTTCTTAAATCAATAGTTTTCATGATTCCCCATTACATTGCCTTATTTTCTTCTCTTTAAAAAAAATACTAGATGCTTAGAACTGTAAATTTTAGTGGTCAAAATCTAAGAAAAAAAAATACTAAGTTGGATTCTGAGTTAAAGAAAATTAAAGGTGATATGGAACTTATTTTTGAAGACTCCTTTAATCTCACCATGCTAGACAAACTATCTAGGAAGGCTCATAAAAAACCTAAATGCTTTATGGGACCGCCTTCTTAAATCTTTATACCTTTCAAAAATCAAATTTCTACGTGCCAAATGTCCCTCAAACAACTCCTAAAGCAGAGTTGGATGAGTATCATAAGAGGCAGCAACCTCCTTCTCAATGACAATCTTACTACTAACATTGGGAACAATCCTTGGATTCCATCTATCCTTAACTTTAAACTTACAAATCGTAAATTTCCAAATTGTAACCTTAATAATATGGCTGATATCATTGAATCTATACAAGAGTTTGGACTCTTAGAGAATTAAGTTGTCATATAGATCCTTAATTATTAAATGAAATAAGAAAAATTCTCTTATTTATCCAATCAACCCAAAAATCTTGAATACGGAATCCAAACAATCATTGTATCTTCAATGTTAAATCGACCTACACAATAGTTGTCTCAGCCAATTCCCCTGCCCCAAACCATCAAAATCAACTGGTTCAATGAAAACATTTATCGAGGCTTAACATTCTTCCTAACATAGAACTATTTCTATAAAAAGCTTGCACAAGATTCTGTTTACCAAGGATTCATGCATAAAAAAATAGTAATTGCAGAAATCACTTGTCCAAGATGTAACCTATCTTCCAAGACTACGATGCAATGCCTCGTCACTTTTCCTAATTTGGTAAGGGTTTAGTTTGACTCTACTCTCTTAGAACATCTCTTATATTTTCTCATTCTTTTGTTGAGTGGATCAAATCGTGGATGGACCATCCTTACGATCCAAAGCATGAATCTCAAAGCTTAATGAAATATGTAATGGTCTTATTCTGCAACAAGAATTTTAAATTTTTTTAAAAAAAGAGCAAAATTGAAGAATTAGATAGAAGTAATATTGTATAAGTGATATAAGACTTTTGAACTCATTTGAGAGAGTTTACACTCTTGCATCTCTCAATTAAGATAAATAGATATTTTTGATTGATTTTTAAAGATTCTATTACATCCATTTATAATCAATTACTACCTATCTTACCTGGAAACTTAAAAAGAAACTTCTTAACTTGTTTACAATTTAATTGGAGATAAATTCTAAATAGAAATTTAAAAACTTCATAATGCATCTTCTATCATAAAAGTATTGTTTATTTGAAATTACTTGGACTCTCTTGTCAAAGATGGTCATTACAAAATATAGCCATACTGTCATACTATGTGGGCTCATTTGGACAAATAGGAATAAGGGGTTTTTGCCAAATCGGTTCAAACTTTTGGTAAAATTTCCAATTAAAGAGTTGAAACAAAATGATATCCAAATCAGTTGTTAGTGATGGTTAATTACTTTTTTTAACCCTAAACCATTTATATGAAATATTAGGAAACCGAATCCCGTTATTAAAAAAGAAATTAGTCATTATAAGAAACGGTTTTCAATATGTAAGTAGTCTCTATGATCTTATAAGGATGTGTATATTGATACTATGTATAAACACAGGATATATAGATACATTTTTGAGTTTTATTTCTCTTCCTGAGTTTCTTTTACTTTGCCACTCTTTTTTTGAACTATTGATCATATTTTTCCATCTGTGTGTGCATGCTTTGAAGGAAGCTGTTGAATAGGGACCAAGATTTTAGATCACCCTTAACATTGATACTAAGAAAAAAGAGGTGAGAGACTTGCTCAAGGATAACATTTGCCAATATGCCTCAACCAATAAATAAAATCATATTTTGTCTTTTGCTTTTGTGAGTAAAAATAAGTTATAAGCATATATGCTAATGCCTCTAGCTTCCGGTTAAGATATTTGTCTGTCAACTGGCTGTCGTCTGTTGAGTGAAACAACGTACCAACAACGCATATTTGTGGGAGCCATATCCCTGTACCACTCGTACCATGTACCGCATCTACCACAAGACACAGGGAGGTGGCTCCCCCATGCAAAATGTGTATGCGCCCCACCCCCTTGTGTCTCGTGGTAGATGTGGTACATAGTACAAGTGGTACAGGGATATGGTTCCATATATGAGTGCTGGACACCATCTTGGATAAGAAATTTTGGACAAAACACCGTTTGATTTTTCGAATAGGTTACCTAAACACACAAAGAGAGAGAGAGAGAGAGAGAGAGAGAGAGAGAGAGAGAGAGAGAGAGAGAGAGAGAGAGAGAG
>JAOXJP010044542.1:0-16264 GCA_025762735.1 Platanus orientalis
GGCCCTCCCTATACAACATAGCTACAAATAAAGACTCTAAGGTAACAGAGTGTTGGGTTCCTTCGGATATCGGTGGAGTTTGGAGGATGGAGATGCGTAGAAGGCTAAACGATTGGGAAATTGAAGATATGACAACTTTACTTAAGCAATTGTATCCCTTCCAACCTCAACCTAAGATGGAAGATTCCATGAGATGGATGTTTGCTAAGCATGGGATCATCTCAGTTAAATCTGCTAAAAATTCTCAAGGTCCCAGGATGCCTCCTAACCCCGTATGGAGAAATCTTTGGAAGTTATGCATTCTCTCCAAGATATCCTTCTTTCCTTGGATCGACCTGAGAGGTAGCCTTCCTACTATTGATGTCTTACAGCATCGTGGTTTATTTCTTCTGAATGTCTGCCCTATGTGCCTCCATGAAGCTGAAAGCATAGATTACCTTTTTCTTCACTGCCCTTTTGCTTATGAGGTCTGGACTCGCTGTTGTAGAGAGATTGGGTTATCTTGGGTCATGCCCGAGGGGCA
This sequence comes from Platanus orientalis, assembly GCA_025762735.1. NCBI lineage: Eukaryota > Viridiplantae > Streptophyta > Magnoliopsida > Proteales > Platanaceae > Platanus > Platanus orientalis. The sequence continues at coordinate 524 of JAOXJP010044542.1, forward strand.
AGACACTCTCATCTTGTCATGGGAACTTCGGAGGATTTCTACGGAAGGCCAATTCATTTGGAGATTGGTGGGACCTGCTGTGTGCTGGGTCATTTGGTTGGAATGGAACCGAAGAGTTTTTGAAGGTTATAGTGAGCCGGCATTCTAAATTTTCTCTAAGGCTAAAGACTTAGCCTGTTTTGGGGGATTAAAGTGTCATGATATGGGGAACTTTTTTGTTGTTAGCTTTAGAGAGGGGTGGGGTACTCTTTTCTATGTAACTAATTATTTGTTCTCTTGGCCTCTTTTGGGATGTTTCATCCCTTTTCTTTAATGAAAATTTCTTTCATAAAAAAAAGATTTAATGAAAATAGAAGAAGACACTTGATTAGAGGGGTTTAAAAGAATTGAAAGAAGAAAAGACGGAGAAAAGAGAAGAAATAAACCCAAAAGGACAATTCTAGAATTTATAGGTAGAAACTCAAAATTACCAAAATACCCCTACTAACGTGTTAAAAATTTACAAAATTTTCATGATAGATTCTGACATCTATCAGTGGTTTATGGTCAAATTTCATCAATTTTAGAATTGATTTGATCTATCAAATCATGAAAACTCAAACCTTCTAAGTTCTTTAATGGAGAAATCAAGAATAGCAAATAGAAATAAAGAAAGATAAGAAACGGAAAGGAAGAAGATGTACTGATGTGAAAAAGGCCCTACCTCATTTCTCTTAGGAAAACCCTACCTAAGAGTCAAACATTAGTACAAGTTTGAAGAAGAAGAAAGACAACATCAGTCGTGGCCTAAAACAATTTTTTCTTTTATTCAATATGTAGCATCATAAATTTACATAAGAGTTGTGGTTCTTTTCTAGACCCACTACTTTTCCTAAATCAACTAGGATTTGACATAAACTAATCCTAGACCTACTATGACTTTGATATAAAGACTACATAATAAATAATTAAAAGACTATTAAATCATATTTTGTCACTTCCTGATATCCCCGTAGAAATTTGATTGTATCTTTTCCAAATCACATCGGATTCTCAAAATATTTGGGTCCCATTGGAAAGGAAATTGAATTACTTTTCAAATGGCACCAAAATCAGTTCAAACGGATAAGTTTTGTCCTTCCAAAATACGGCCTAAAGAAAAGTGACAGGATTACAACTTTGATTTAAAATAAGACTTGACTCTTATCCAATCCTAATCGCATAAGGACTCTAAACATTACTAAATAACAATAAAAGATAAAGTCTAGTATTAAATCCTAATAAAACTATAAGGCTGCCTCTTTAACCGTTCCACACGACCCCTTCTCTTGCAGCACACGTGTGGATCCCACCCACATGTCATGTGGGTTCCACCTCAATGAAGATGTCCACGTCAGATGCTCCTCTTGATAGGTGGTCTCCTCCACCTGGAGGTTTTTTGAAATTAAACTTAGATGGGGTTTCCATGCCCAACACTCTGTTGCCTCAGGTGTTATTCTTCGTAATGAAGTTGGCCTTTTTGTTGTTACAGTTGCTTCTTCTTTGGTGTGTCGCTTTGCTTTGGAAGCAAGGCAGCTCTTTTGGGCATTCAACTTGCTATCTTGCTTGGTTTTAAAAAGCTCCTTATTAAAGGCAACTCCATGGTTGTTCTCAACTATCTGAAGAAAGACCCCAGCTGTTGGCACTGGCATTTAAAGCCCCTCCTTACGGACAGGTCTTTTTAATGTAAATTGCATCATCTTGCTAAGCACACCCTCATAACCAGGCATTCTTGGAGGTGGTGTTCAAATCCTCCTCGTTGGCTCTCAAATCTCCTTCTCTCGAACTCTAATATTGTTTCTCCGTTTTCTTTCAATTAATTCTACTTGTTACCAGGAAAAAAAAAATAGACACAAAAGTTTGTTTAGATATTCATATTTTGCTATCTTTGTCAATGACTATTGATGCATGACATGGCCATTTCTTTTAAAAGATCATTCAAATTGTTATCTATTTTCAAATTGTTTTAGAAGAAGTTCAAGTTAAATATGGTCTTCTTATTCATGTGCTTCATTTTGATAATGTTTGTAAATATGTTCAAAAGGACCTACAAAAATTCTATGCTTCAAATGATATTATCCATCAAACTTCTTGTGCTCACAGCCTCACACCCCATAACAAAATGATGTAGCAAAACGCAAAAATTTATACTTTTTCTCTTCCTCCCTTGTATCTTTGGTTGCATGTGTTTTTTCCATGTCTTAGATCCAAGACATGATACGTTAGTCTCCTCGAATATACAAATAAGTTTTCCTTGGGTATTCCAAAACTCAAAAAGGGTATAATGTTATCATCCATCCACTCTTTTAAGTCCTTACTAATGCTGATGTTACTTCTTTTTAGAGTACCACATTTATTTTGCCAAGGGTAGTACACTTGACATTGATATTATTCCTCTCCTTATGGTGAGCTCGGTCCTTCAAATAATTCAACCATGTCGGTTCCTTTTCCCATTCTTATGGACATAGATACAATACAAGCTTTGCAAGTACATCATAGACAGCTGCACCCACAGTTCTTTTTCCTCAACATTGTCTGTAGGAACATCATCACCAATTCTCTCGTCAAGGCCCAGCACATCTCCCCCATCATCATCATGAACCACAAAAGGAGGAACTAGATCCATGATGCGGAACAAGAAAGAGTCTATATTAAGATTTGATAGGTTTGTGCAAGGGTATTTCGGCAATTTTGGGTTTAATATTTTGTATGGCAAAACTTTTTTATTTGGTTAATCTTAGGTTAATCTAGGTTAGTTTCTTCTCAGTCGGTTTAAGAGTTTTTATTTATTCCCAAATAGACTAGGTTTTATTTAATTTTTTTTTTAAAAAGCGAAAGAACTATTCTTGTCACTTTTCTTTAGGCCCTATTTTGGAAGATCAAAACTTACCTATTTAAGCTGATTTTGGTGCCATTTGAAAGGTTATTTAATTACCTTTCCAACGAGATCAAAATCTTCAAAATCCAATGTGATTTGAGAAAATTATGGCCAAAATACTGGCAGGGTATCACTTAGTGATGGGATTTAGTTATTTTAGAGTTTTATTCTTTTAGGAAGTCTAGTTAGAGTGTGGCTGAAATGAAGATGTTGAGATGGATGAGTGGCAAGACTAGAAAGGATAGAATTAAGAATGAATCCATTCGTGGCTAGAAAGGATAGAATTAGGAATAAATCCATTCATGGGAGCTTAGGTGTAGCACCCATAGGTGATAAACCGAGGGAAAGTCGATTGAGATGGTTTAGGCATGTGCAATGAAGACCAATGACTGCACCAATGATGAGGAGTGAGACAATGCAAGTTGAAGGTGTTAGATGGACTAGAGGAAGGCCAAAATTGACCTGGGTTGAAGTAGAAAGGAGGGACATGGCAGCTTGTAATTTAACGGCAGATATGGCCCTATATAGAGTGGAACTGGAATGGCATAATAGAATTCGTGCAGCCGACCTCAAATAGTTGGGATAAGGCGGTTTGTTGTTGTATGAAATCTAGTTAAAGTGGGATTTGGAGAGATTAGCACGTAAAGTCTACATATATGCTTATAAACCATAATTTTATTATTAAGAATGATTACTGATCATTTATCGAAAAAAAAATGATTATTGATGAATTGAAAGGCCACAGTTCCTTAGTTCTCTTGTGTGACTCCAGAATCTTGAAGGTGTGATGCTTTCAATCCTAAATGTGACTCCTAAGAGACCATTGGTGTGATTCCATTGGTATTATCTTCCCTTTCTCTATTCTTTTTTTCTTTATGTTATATCTTTTTTACTGTGGTTTATCTATTAAAGAAACGGATTAGAGCCTCTTTGTCCTACATCAATTTTGGTATTAGAGTCAAGTTCTCAACTGGTCCCTATCCAGTTGAGTTCCTGAGAATTTATTGGTGGATTGTTCAGCCAGATTTTTAGCTAAGCTGGTTTTTGAGATTAGGAACAAAATTATTTTCCCTCATGGAAAGGGAATATGGGGTCTCATTAGTGACAGATTTGAAGAAAATCTGATTTCTTCCCGTCTGGCTAAGAGACTCTCACAAGATCCAACAATCAGATTCTTCTAACATTATGATGATGATGATGATTTTGTCATTTAGTTCAATCACAGGGAATATTATGATAGTGCATGGTGCAAGATTGTTCATTTGCCAAATTATAAAGTAGTGTTGGGAAAGCCTTAGATTGAGAAGAGAGGAGCTAAGTTTTATGAAGAGACTTGTATGTTGAGACTGGCTCAATGGCAAATGGTATCGCATTCGAATTTTGTCACAACTTCCTACAATCTCGTCAGATTCAGCAGACAATAAGGTGGAAGAAATCCCCCAATGCAGTTGGCAGATGCTTTAAAACATCCAGATCAGCCCATGCTTCATCAGAAAAGCCTGAGGAAGACAAGCCCACAGCTTGCTGTTTTCAGACTAGTTTACCTACATCTTGAGCATCATATAGAGTATTTTAGGTTGCTGATTTCTGTCCAGCAATACTTTGACCTACTCCCACCACCTCTTAGGTAGTTAGTACACCCCTCTGGTTGTACCAGTGCATGCCCACAAGGTCTGGGGTTGACCATCATCCAAAGATGGCTGAAAATACCCCTAATTGGAAACTAGTTATCCAACAGTAGACCTAGAAGATGTGACAGATGAGAGATGAGGTAAAAGCCGTAAGTGTAGAGGTGCAATCACCAACCAAAGGATGAATGGGTTAGAGAACTCTAAGGAGGGAAGACTCAATTGAAGGTAAGATTCTAGAGAGCCACATAGAGTTAAGAATACTCCTCCACTAGGTGAACTGCAACAAGGTGACTATGATGATGTAGCCATGAGATCAGTCAAGGCAGAAGCACCTCAATTTGATGAAAATTGGATCCCAAAGGCTTTCTTGAATGGCTTTCAGGTATGGAAACCTATTTTGAGCGGTACCACATGTCCAATGAACACAAAGTCAAGTTGGGCAAGCTAGACCAGGCATGGATACCTAAGTTGGTTGGGTAAGCTAAACTTTATTGGGATAATGTTGAACAAGGGCGATTACAATACTAGGATCCAGTTGATAGTTGGGATGACATGAAGGAAAGATTGAGAGACAAATACGTACCTCTGTCATACCATTCAAGATTAGTGGATCAGTGGAACTCCATAAAACAATGCAACTTGTCCATCACGGAGTACATCAAGCTCTTTGAGGAGCTCATGTTTAGGAGTAAGATTATTGAAGATCCAACTATCACGCTGAGTAGGTTTAAGCTAGGACTCCGACCTGAGTTTCAGAGTGAGTTATTGTGTGATCATATCATTGACTTAAAGGAAGCCTACAGGCAACTCCACGAATTGGAGCGTTACTTTAAAGTTCGGGCCCCGCATCCTTTTGATAGTCGCAGATCTGACATTAAACTCGGTGTGCCATCAAGTAAGCCTCAATTTGAAGGACAGTTTCAATGTGGATCATCTAGCAATTGAAGGCCCAGTCCACAGCATGTTAAAGGTAAAGATATTACTAGTGAACCTCCCAAAGCACCTACATTTGGTGAGTGCTTTAGATACAGAGGTCGTGGGCACATAGGAGCCCAGTGTCCAATTATGAGTAACATTCGTTACATAGAGGACGCAGTGAAGGATAGTCCTGAATCTCATGATGAGAAGAGTGAAGAAGAACCCGAGGAATATCTAGGTTATGGAACTCCTAGTGAGGACGATGTGGTAGAGGGAGAAGATGGACATTTAACCTACCTAGGTTAGGTTAATGACTACTCTTCCTCTGAAGATGTCCCATTATGGGTGGTGAGGTGTGCTCTCACACAACCCAAGCAAGAGGATGATTATTATAGGACCAATATATTTTTTTGTAGTTATGCCAAGTTTGGGGAAAAGTCTTGCAAGTTCATCGTAGATTGTGGAAACTGCACTAATGTGGTATTACTAGCATTCTAAAAAAGTTAGGACTCTCACCAGTACCACATCCTCGCCTCTATAAGGTTGCATGGGTTAATGCAACTTCTATCCTAGTATCCCAAAAGTGTCAAGCTCCTATAAAGTTATGTTCTTACAAGGACACCATTTGATGTGATGTGATCCCCATAAATGTTAGACACATCATACTAGGAAGGTCATGGCTGTATGACTTAGATGTCACATTGTATTGTCGATCCAATACATGTGTATTTGAGTTTAAGGGTAAGAAAATCAAACTGGTTCCAAGAGCACCAAAGGATGAACCTGAGGTGAAGGAACAAGTATATAAGAGCAAGAGCGTCAAGGATAAGAAGACTAAAGTTCTTCACATCATTGGCTCGAAAGAATTCGAGCAAGAGATCAAGGATGAAGCTATGGTATTTGTTGTGGTTGCCAAAGGAGTTTTTCCTTACTCTTCCATTAAGTACTCTCCAAAGGTGGAGACAATTTTAAAGGAATATAGCGATATGTTTCCTAAGGATTTACCTAATGATCTTCCACCTATGCATGACATACAGCATACTATTGATTTAGCCCTAGGATCTACACTACCAAACCTACCTCATTATAGAATGAATCCTACTAAACATGTTAAACTAAAGAGGTAAGTAGATGATCTACTTCACAAAGGATTCATCACGGAGAGTATGAGCCCATGTGTCATGCATGCACTCCTCACACCCAAGAAAGATGGGTCATGGCGTATATATATGGATAGTAAAGCAATTAATAAGATCACAATACGTTACAGGTTTCCCATCCCACGGTTAGATGATATGCTAGACATGATGGTTGGTGTCACGATCTTTTCCAATATGGATCTTAAAAGTGGTTACCATCAGATTCGCATACAACCTGGAGATGAGGGGAAGACCGCCTTCAAGACAAATGATGGGTTATATGAGTGGATGGTCATGCCTTTTGGACTATCTAGTGCTCCTAGCACGTTCATGAGGATCATGACTCAAGTCTTAAGGTCATTCATAAGGAAGTTCTTCGTATTGTACTTTGATGACATTCTGATCTATAGTACTACCAAAGAACAACATTTGGAACACCTGAGAAAGGTGTGTGATACTGTGATCTCCTGAGAAAGAAGAAACTGTATGCAAACCTAAAGAAATGTGCTTTTCTGACTTCTTAAGTCATCTTCTTAGGATTTGTAGTGTCATCTGAAGGAATGTTCACCAACCCTGACAATGTCAAAGCTATAGTTGAGTGGCAAGCACCCAAGAATCTCCATGAGGTTAGAAGTTTCCATGGTCTTGCTACCTTTTATAGGCAGTTCATTCGGGGTTTTAGTACCGTGATAGCTCCCATTACAAATTGAATCAAAAAAGGGGAGTTCAACTAGACTAAAGTCACACCTAAGGCTTTTAAGGAAATCAAATCAATGATGACTTCTACTCTTGTCATGCGCCTACCAAACTATTCTAAAGTCTTTGAAGTGGGGTGTGATGCATCTGGTGTTGGACTATGAGGAGTCTTAAGTCAAGAGGGGCACCCAGTAGCTTACTTTAGTGAGAAGTTAAATGATGCCAAACAAAAGTACTCCACCTACGACAAAGAATTTTATACAGTGATACAGGCTTTGAGATATTGGAGGCATTATCTATTGCCGCAAAAATTTGTCATGTTTTCTGACCATGAAGCTCTGAGATATTTAGGTTCTCAGAAGAAGCTTGATTCGAGACATGCTAAATGGGCTGAATTTCTTCAGGAATATACATTTGTGCTTAAACATAGAGTTGTGGTAGAAAACAAGACAGCGAATGGCTTAAGTTGCAAGATTTACATTCTGCATTCAATGAAGATTGAAGTGACTGGTTTTGACAGGTCGAAAGAAGAATATGAAACCTATCTAAACTTTGGGGAAGTCTATACTTCTTTAAAGAAAGATCCATCTAGGAGTGTTACAGATTACACCCTATAGGATGGGTATATCTCTAAAGGTGTTCGCTTATGTATTCTCCGCACTTTAGTGCGTCACTTCCTTGTTTGGGAGTTACATGTAAGAGGCATGGCAGGTCATTTTGGCCAAGACAATACCACTGCCTTGGTAGATGATAGATTTTACTAGCCACGTTTAAAGAGAGATGTGGCCAAAATGGTAAAGCAATGTCATACTTGTCAACTAGAAAAGCAACGAAAACAGTCATCTCGATTGTATACTTCGTTGTCAGTTCCTCACACTCCTTAGCAAGATGTAAGTATAGACTTTGTGCTAGATTTACCTATGACATTTAGGAAGCACGATTCCATCTTCATGGTAGTTGACCATTTCTCAAAAATGGCACATTTTATATCGTGTAATAAAACATCAAATACACCTTAAATTGCCAAATTATTCTTTAATGAGGTTGTCAAGATGCATGGACTTCCAACTTCCACAGTGCCTGACAGATATGTCAAGTTTGTGAGTTACTTTTGAAAGACACTATGGAAGATGATGGATATTCAACTCAAGTTCTAATTTGCGTCTCACCCTCAAAAACAGATGGTCAAACTGAGGTGGTGAACAGGAGTTTGGGTAGTCTCTTACATTGTTTGGTACGAGAACATCATAGATCATGGGATACTATTTTGTCTATAACTGAGTTTGTCTACAATAGTTCAGTCAATAGGATCACAAGTATGAGTCCATTTGAGATTGTTACTAGTTACAAACCTAGGGTACCTATTGACCTCATTCCTATGCCAGCTACCCATAAACCTTCAGAGTCCGCATCTACTTTTGTACAACATATACATTCATTGCATGAAGAGATACGTAGGAAAATAATTTTAAGCAATGATCCAATAAACTACATGCACATAATTCAGGGCTTATGTTATTGATTTACCTTTTTACTTGGGGATTTACTCAATATTAAATGTTGAAGACCTAGTCCCGTACCATGCCATTGTTTCTCCTTTTCTAAACCCATTTATAGATTCTTAGATACAAGCTTCTTAGCATACCCAGCCTTTACTGCCACCACCACCTTTGAGGCAGAGCCATGACAAGATAGAAGACATTTTAGATGAGGAGACAGTATCCACTTGAGATGGTGGCTATTAGTGTTGTCTTATCAAGTGAAAAGGCAGGCATTTGATCGATAGGTCATGGTTGACACACGATGAGCTCCAGCAGATAAATCCTAACAGCTTAAAGCGATACCGGAGTTTTATTTCACCATAGGCGAATTCTTCTTAAACGCGGGGATTTGACGAGGACATCAATCCACATGACAGCCTCAAAGTGCACCAGCGTAAGAGGGTCCTTATGAGCTTATACATAGACTAGGAGGCATTTGGAGTTCACTGCTTCGATCCATGACTGATTTAGATGAGTTTTGAACTAGTTATTATTTTGGAAGCATGTGCGACCCACTATCTATATTTGTGAGGCCACATGTGTATGATTGCATGGAGGACATGTTACTAGCCACTCATTTTTATGTTTTATGGGTTTTTATGTCTTTGAGTCCATGGACACTTTTATGGTTTATTAGAGTTTAGGACCTTTTTTGGTATTTTAATTTTTTTATATTAGGTGTAATTGGAAAAAGGCTAAATAAGCCTTTCCTTTTGTCAACCATAGAGAGAGAGGGAGACATTTTTAGTTGTTTCTTTCTTTTATTTTGATTTCTAAATATTGTAAAAATGGGTAAAACCATATTTTGATTGACTATAAATTAAAGAGGGGGGGCTCTTTGGTCGACCCACCCTTATTTGGATTTAAAATTTTGAAAGCTATTTTGCTCTCTCTTCTCCTATACAGGTGAAGGTGTTCTTCAAGTTTGTGCCTAAACTTGATCCTAAGTTGGCAATTTAAAACCACCTCCATATCCATCCACATACCTCCATAGCCATCAATCTAGAAACCCACATCTCTACACCACCCAGCCACTAATCCATGCCTTTCCATAAGTTTTTTTCAATACCCAACACCTTCCATCAACCACATACCATTCAGCTAGTCTCATATACTAGAAAAATATGATTTCCTATATAACCAACCATCAACTTGCTGTCCAGAAATTTCCAGCAAGCTTGGGTTGGATTTTTTTGGGCTTTTATGAAGGTATACATACACTATGACCTTCGGCTGACATAGGAACACCATTCCATTAAAAACCATGTTCATAGGCCTTCAGCCAGACTGGGGATTAATGGTTTACTTCAAAATTTAAAAGAAGCTCCCTTTTTAGTAACCGGATTCACATGAAGGCCTCTACTTGAACCAAAGAATATATGTTGGTGTTTATTGGGTTGAGTTTAGAAGCAAATCATTAAGTTTCTACTTACAAATTTCCTGGAAAGTTACTTCTTGTCTAATTGTTTGAAGAAAGTTCCAAGAGAGGTCTATTTGAATAATTGAGGCTTGGTGTTTGTAGCTGAGCAAAAGCTTGCTTTGGGAAGTGTTCTACAAGGCTATTAAGGCTCTTTGGCTGAAGAAAGGTCTTCTTTACACCTCTGTACATATCATACTAGTTGTTGCCCATGTTTTCCCCTTATTAGATAGTCATTTACTTGCCTCATTATCACCCATATAGAACTTTTCTAGTTGATTTCAGCACTCTACATCAGTACACATACTTGCTTAATATCATGTTCCAACTTTTCTTATGCATAGCTTTTTTATTCACTTTGATACTTATCTTCACACTTTATATCTTGCAGCCAGCACATGAAACATGCTTTCATACATCATTTTCTAGTCACTTTTAATAAGATTTGATACATTGCATTGTTTAGTTAGTTCTTAGTTAGATAGCAATTAATAACATAATCATATTAGCCATTAATTTTCGGATTTTTATATGCTCTCTTGTTATTAGTTTGAGTAGTTTTATTACTAATTTCATTTTTTTTGTTACTTTAGTGCACTTGATTAGAGTAGAAATCTAATTTATTGTTTAATTTGCTAGATTATTTACTTACGGATCTCTATGCACTTCACTTTTCTCATGCATGCTATATCAATCCACATGTAAATAAAGTAGCAATTTAAGCAATAAACTAACTTCCTACTCTAATCAAGTACACTAAAATAACAAAGAAAGTGAACTAGCAATAGAACTAAACAACCTAACAAGCAAAATACATATAAAATTCTGATAAACTATTACTAACATACATAAGTTATAAACTACTTTCCGATTGAGAATTAACTAAACAATGCAATATAGAGAAACCTACTAAAAGACTCAAAACTAGGATATGGAAGCATATATAATGGGCGGGCAGCAAGCAAATAAGGGGGATATGTGAGCATCAATGTATGTAAAAGGCCATAACAGCAATAAGGTAAGATAATAGATGATGTCAAGTAAGTTGGGGACTAATGTAGGGTGCTGGCAGCAACCATGAGTAGGCTATGTAAGTAATAGATGGGCCAATAAAGGGCTATGTAACCACAAGAAAACCTGTACAACAATAATTAAGAGATGTATAGAGGTTCAGAGAGGACCTTTCTTCAGCCAATGAGTAATAATCAACTTGTAGAACATTTCCCAACTCAAATCTCTACTCAGTCCACAAAATAGAACCAGAATCTTCAAATAACCTTCTCTTAGGAATTTCTTCAAACACTTGAACACCAAGTAGCTCCACAGCAGAAAATTAATATACACATAATCAAGGATTTGATTCAATCTTTCAGCAAATAAACAATTCCAACATAGCTCTTGGATCATATACATGCTCCCATGTATAGCCGAAAACAAGGAAGTAAGTAGAGCTTCAAAATAATCAAAACCAAAAGAGGAAAATTATGGTCGCAGGTATAGGGATTGGATTCCCTTAGGTTTTAATTTCAAAACTTCAAAATAATATCATTCTAGTTCAGCCGCATGGTATGGATGGTGGTTCCCAAGGAAAAACTGAGCAATCTTTATAAAGAAGGTTGCTGGAAAATCTGGACAGCAAGGTATGGGTTTGGGTTTAAAGAAATTGAAGGGTTTATGGGTGCTCTATGGTGACCGATTGTTATAGAGTATGCAAGGGTTTTGTAGGTGATGAAATAATGATGAGAGAGCTATTGTGGGGTGGTCGGCTTGTGTGGGATGAAGTACAGAGTGATGGGTGTTGATGTTAATGGATGTGGAGGAATATGGAATGTAGGGGATGGATGAATGGACTGAGGGCAGCAAGAAGTTTATAAAGAAAACCAGACAATCTGTAAAGAAGAAGATGAAGTGAGAAGAAATACCTAGAGGAAAATCACCAATCCTCTCAATCACCAACCTAAGTCCTATGCTTAGGCAAGCAAGGAGATCTTCAGCCATGTAAAAGAGAGCAATTTTGCTTTAAAATTTTTGTCAAAAGTAGGGTAGTCAATCATGAGGTCTCTCCCTCATATTTATAAATTCAACAAAAAAAAAGGGTTTTAGCCCTTTACTTACAAAATAGAAGTCAAATCAAATAAAGAAACCACTAAAAAACGTCTCCTCCCTCCCATGTGGTTGACCAAGTCTCAAAATAGGCTTATTGGCCACTTTTTCCATTACATCCCATATAAAAAAATAAAATACCCAATGTGTCCTCAACTACAGAAAACACAAGAAAGTGTCTATAAACTCTAATAAAAAACTATAAAAACCAAAATAAACTGAAATAGAATAACAAATAAATATCATCCACATGTCCACCAATAAAAGCATATACATGTAACCCCACAATCATGGGAAAGTGGACCCCACATGCCTCCAAAATAGCAACGTACTCAAAACTCCATCAAATCTATCCCTGATCGAGGCAATGGACTCCAAAACACTCCTAGTCCATGTAAAGGTTCACAGGAACCCTCCTCCAACATTGGTATACCCTGAGGATGCCACGTGGCAAGATGTCCTCATCACATATCGGTGGGTTGTTTCTTTGCTTGAGATATCTCAAACCCTATATTCATCAATATTGTTTCTATGCATGAGATATCTTAAACCCTACATTCATCAGGATTCTTCCTCTGTTCTCTGTTACAGTATTTCCAAACTTTGGTCTAAACTTGTTGGAATCTCAAACCTATCAATCCTTCTTTCCTACATTCTAACCATGAGAAGTTGTTGGTTAGATTCTGATTCAATACGTAGATCAAATTTATACTCACATAGCATTCATCAAGTTTTATCCATGCTGTTTTGGGTTAAAATTCCATATCAGACCTGAGTTTATAAGGTTTTAAGCACTTTTACTGATCTGAAATTCAGATTTGGTGTGGCGATTCTTAATTTGATATTCATCATTTCTATTAAATTTTACTTCATTTAGATAAATCCAACCTTTGAAGTTCTTCATATATTCTACATTGCTCACTATTTGGAACTTTGTAAATTTTGTAGACTATTTGGACAGACCCTACATTTGGGCTTACTGTCACCTATTTTGCACTCTTCACTTGGACCCATAACCCACGACAATGTAGGAGTTTGTTAAGGCATCCTACATGTAGATGGCCTTCTTTATGATGCAAGAGAAACACTGTCAATCATTGAATTAAATTCTAAAGTTCTTGCTAATAATATTAATAGTAGATCTCAAGTACTATGGTCTACCGGGCAATGGTGGGTGGAATCCAATTGATTGTTCCACTTGATTAATCCAAATGATGTAGGATGGCTTACAAGCCCCCATAGATCTGTGGGTTATGGGCCCAAGTACAACACCAAATTAGGATGCAATAGGGTTCCATGTGTGGATATACTTAGGACAACCAGAAGAATCTAAAGGATTTTCCAGATTCTGGACAGATGTAAGAAAGCTCAAGAAACTGAGGTTAGAAAAATTCCAAATGCAGTGAAAGTTTGCAGAGGGATAGAACTAAGGATGGAGAATTCAACCACAGAGTTTCAGATTAATATGAACTTTAAATTTATAAAAAAATAAAGCTTCTTATGTCTGTCCCAGAAAAGTGTATCCAGACAGCAAGCATAAACTTTATCAGGTGATGTTTAAACAAGTCAGCAGAACTATAACTGATGTAGGCAACTAAGTAACAGGGTAAGCAATGAACCAGCAAGTTCCCAGGAGATTTCAGCAAGTATTGATGTCAAAAAACCAAGTTAGAGTAGTAAAACAGCACACAGACTTCCAATAGTATCCCACAGCAGAATGGTAGATCATTAATACTTCACGGTAGTATGTGATTATCAAGACAGCGGCACCAGTGAATATAAAAGAGGAGAAACTGGGACAGCAGCTTGACAGATAGAGTAACATTAATACTTGCTGGATGTGATAGGAGAGAAGTAGAAGATAGGTCCGGTAGTAGTCCAACAACTGCAGGGTTTACAGTCCAACTGTGATCATTAAGAATGAAATCTAACTTCAACTCCAAATGCAGACTAAAGCACCAGCTTTAAGAAAATTAAAACTCTTGTTCATTCAATCATATGGGCTGTACCCCTCTAAATAATGCCATCATGCAGCCACTTTGGCACCAGGTTTGTCTCACTTTAGCAACCTAAATCCCCCACAGCCCTACCTTCTAAGACCTTGTAACGAGAAAAATTCCTATAGACATAATAGAAAATAGAAACTAAATAGCTAAACAATAAACATTTCAAAATTAGCAACTAGAATCCAGAAATTAAAGAAGAACCAAAAAGTTCTCTTATAGATGCCGCCTAGTGGGTGGGGCTCATTTTATTTAACCAATATTCCTTCCTAGACTCCTACCTAACAACCCTACTTGTTGACCCCCTGGATTGCCCCATTAAAACCCAACTTATTACACTTTTGCCCCTTGGCAGATTAACCCCAAAATACCCTTAGAAAAATACACCAGTCCCCTTTAAATACCCAACTCAATCCTCCCTTTTCCTTCATATGGTGGCATGGACAACTGCCTTCGAATTCCCCATCACCAGGTGTTTAGCATACACACCTTGAGAATAATATAGTAGTAGATGAATTGAAGGATGAAATCTACAACTCAACTCAGGAGTCCATTGAGGATAATTCCAATCAGGAGACTTCTAGGTGGGTGCTAGGTTCAGAAAGTGTTTGAACGATTGGGAGAAATGTGAGAAGGTTAGATTATTAGGGTTTCTAGTTGACTCTAGACCATACCCAGAGGTGAGGGATGCTTTGGCTTGTTCTTTGGCCAAGAATGTCAAATTTTCCACTCATTCATTCTACAATGGTTTACAAATCTTGAACAACCCCACTTTTCCCTTCAGGGGCATTTGGATTGTGGGCATCCCTTCTAAAGTTTCCTTTTTTGTCTAGAACAGGTATATAATTCTTTTTATCAATCATCTTAAGGGCAGAGGGTGGAACCTGGCGAATAGGTGTGTTCTAAGGAAGGAGGATTTTGTGGACCATCTCTTCATCAATTGTTATCTAGCATGCAAGATGTAGGATGTGGGAGTTCTTCCTCGCTCATCTCAATATTTGTTGGACCTTCCCAAGCCAATTTCAGGATCTCGTCTCAAGTTGGTGGATTAAGGATTTGGATAGTATTTCTAATATCATCTAGTGTTTCTTACTTGGGGGCTATTTGTTGGGGTATTTGGAAGGAGAGGAATCGTAGGACCTTTGAGGATTTGTTTTCCTCTCCCAAATTTCTCTTTGGTCACATTTATAGGGCTCCTTTCTTATTGGGCTTCCATTTCTTCAGGCTTCGATGAGCTTGAGTGGTTTTCCTTTTGGATTGGGATTGTTTAGTTTGGTTTTGTCTTTTTAGTTTCCTTCACCATCCAGGGTGATTTTTTTTCTTTTTTTCTTTTTCTTTTTTTTTTTTTTTTTTTTTGGTTGTTTTTTTTTTTTTTTTTACCTTTAGATTTAATAAAA